>JANHZT010011230.1:28516-41338 GCA_032468215.1 Stegonotus admiraltiensis | reverse complement strand
TTTTAAAAGTAAAAAAAAAAGCCTCTGATGATCACGCAGCTCAGCTGGGATCGTCAGAGGCTTTTCAAAGCATTTTTATCTGCAACCTCTTCAGCGGAAGAGGTAGTTTTAAAAAATGCTTTGAAAAGGCTCTGACAATCCCAGCTGTGTTGCCTGATCGGCAGAGCCTTTTCAAAGCATTTTTTTAACCACCTCTTCCCCGGAAGAGGTTGCAGGAAAAAATGCTTTAAAAGTCTCTCTGTCGATCAGGACATTTAAAGCATTGTTTTCTGCAACTTCTTCCAGGGAAGAGGTGGTTAAAAAAATGCTTTGAAAAGTTAAAAAAAAAAGTTGGCCACGCCCACCTAGTCACATTTACCCCCCACCAAGCCACACTCACAGAACCGGTAGTAACAAATTTTACATTTCACCTCTGGATAAATATGCATGTGAACTGACATAAAGATGAAGGAACATGTCATCTGAAAAGCTGAGATATTAAGCAAAATTAAAACTGAGTATTCCTTGCTTATTTTGTCAGTAGACAAAACTATTTCTGAATTTAAACTTTAGGTTTTCAAATAGTACCTGCAATTTTATAATTTCTTTTTTTCTTTTGGAAAATATATTTCTAACAACTCTTTCACATAAATCAGTTGTTTAAAATAATGAGACATTTGAATCTTATATGCATTAAATTAATGACACTGATTTCAATTTAAAGTTTATAAGAAAAAGATTCATGACATACAGCGTATAAATGCAGGTCCCCACTTAGGACATAACAAATTCTAAGCCATAATTTTCAGTTCAAAGTTTTGTTTTGTTTTTATCTTTTATGTTGTTCTTACTTATTTAAAAATTTATTATATTTTGTGTGATAGCATAAACTGAAAAATTATTCATTCTATGTTAATCATTGTTTTATTATTTAATTATTTAATTTATGTTCCGCCTTTTCTCAAGGAGTGTATTAGCTATCAAATATTTCTAACCTCAGTGTCAAAATAACAACAGTATATACTGGGTATGATTCTAAATGCTACAATAATTGCAGAAAATATTGTTAAAATAATTGAATGCTGGTTTATTATTTATGCAGCTTAATTTATTTGCTACTTTTCTCTGAGAATATTTTATATTTCTGTTTTATGTGTTCAACTTATGAAAACCAAATAGTGTATAAGATAGCAGGAAAAATTGATAAATATCACTGGGATATGCTTAATAAATATTGTTGTGCCATATTGCTTGGAATGTTATCCATTGTATGAATATAACAAAACACCTACGAGTCCATTAAACCAATATTTAGAAAACATTGTTTATCTTATTTTCTATCATGATTATAGTTATTCATGAAATCTATTCCACTGCATTTTGTAACAGATGCAAGTTAGTATTCCATATAGTGCAATATATGGAAGTTATACACTACCTCATACTAAATTATAAAAAGAGGAAGAAAAGAACAAAATAATCCTTAAACTGAAGAATCAACTTTAACCTAATTAAAGTGAATAGTTTTAAGTCAATTATTTTGGCAATGTAACCTGAGCAAATGGTTTCAATAAAACTATAACTCCCTTTCAACCTCTTGTTAGTTTTGGATGAAGCAAAAGCAAATGATTTAGATTAAATAGCAACCTCCAATGTTTAATTTGATGTGGGGAGTATATACGTGCACACTGTATACTGCTTCTGGCAAAAATGGAACTCTATTTTACTATTGCACGTGGCATTATTTAGTGTAATATTTCACTATTGTCCCCAGCTGCAGCCAAAAATAATAATTAAAAACCTGTTTTTCATAGAACGAATTACACTGATCAGACTGAATCCCTTTGGAAATGTACTATAATTCTCTTTATAGCTGGAACATATTTCTTCAATGACAGTATCATAATAAGGTGTATGAGCAAAACAAGCCAAACAGTTTTCTAAAACTAGCTTGGCTGCAATCTTATCCTACACACATTTAGCCATTTACTGTCTAAACTATAAAGAGGGATAAGTTAAAATAAATTGGTTAGACTAGTAAGGTTTTTTGGCCTTGTCTTACCCACGGATTTGAGGAATGGACATTAAATCCAATTACCTGGGGAAACAAATTTGTTTAATTGCTTTTAACTAAATGAATGCCAGGTATCAATTCACTTCTGAAAGTTACTCAAAGTCAAGCTGATTTGAAAAATCTTTGTTGCTGCTATCTACTGTTGACTGTCCAAAATGGTAAAAGATAATTTTACAACTGCTGAAATTTTCATAGTAGATGAAACTATTTAAAGAATGAATGAATGAATGAATGAATGAATACTGAATCTCCCAGCCTTCAAGTTCCATATCTGCATTAGAACCAATAATTCTTATTTTCATTGAGTATGCCTATATACCTGTAACATATACTGTAGTTTGTAATATTTAATATAAAATATAGAAATTTATATCTGTATAGTAACTCCGATAATACATTAGGAAGAACTATTCTTCTAGAATGTTCTTTATCAATTCACTGCAATATTTGATAAGAAGAGAAGAATGACAATGATGATGATGATGATGATGATACTCTGTGCCATAATTATTGAAAGACATTTAAAGAAAAAAAGGAACCTTAAAAGCAAGTAGAGTGTCAAAGTGATGACAGTAGTGACAGATCTGTTTTATAAAAATCAAGTATTAAAAAATGGTAAAACAATTGGATCCAAACATGGGTGCCTTAATTTACAACCGCAACAACTATTGACCGAAAGTCCAATCCCAATTGAGCATTACCTGTATATAACCAGGGAGCAAACCTTACACTCACTAGCACTGATGATGTAACCTAGGCAGGTAATGAAATATCTGTAAGCCAATAACTAACTCAGAGGGCATCAAGAATCCTCCACATGACTGTTTCAAATCACCATATTTGGAAATCAACAAATTTTAATTTGTTTTCTTTTTTAGTAGAATTCACATGGGAAATAATGCATGTCAAAAATAAATAAATATATGTAGGGGTTTAAGACTAAGTACTTCATAGTTTTTAATTTTTAACATATTAAAACAAGAGAAAATTGTCGCTTTAAAAAAAATATGACAGATTGGATAGTACTTTACCAGTATTGATTCCCTTTAATGAGGCAAACTTTGCTGGGATTCATATGGAAAGGTTAGCAATTTTTGTGTATATTATTCATGTGCAAGAACAACCTTTCCAGTCTAGGACACAGGCGTTTTCAAAAATGGTATGCCCCAGAGTTATGTTTTTCAGGCAGAAAAATGACAATTACAATCTTAAGTATTACTTAAAAGTCATTTCAAAGACATGACGTAATACCTTCAAGAGGTTCTAGGATTGGTTAATATCAGTTGAAATAACCCTATAGCTTTAATTTACACACACATAACCGGATAACTTGACAGTGTGAGATTAAATGGATGGGGTTTTTTTCCTTCAAGATGCAGAGGATCAGCTAGTTTTAGCAACCCTGTAATGTTTCCCCAAAATTGTTATTATTTAGTCTGTGAAAATGATGGGCTTGTCTTGATTCTGGCAGCTGCTTAGACCAATCCATTTGATCAGAAACTTTAAAGTACAATGCATTTCAGACAGCCATCCATCAGCTGTCTGGAACATTTCCATATGGAAACTTTAATAACTGCTCAGCGTGATGTTTCTTGAATTGGATTGAGGAGGGATTATGTTTAAATGTATATTATGTGTGCATTTTTTTAGATGGCAGGGTACATCGAACTCCTACTCATTATTCATCACCAAAACCAGTTTGAAACATTAAGAGTAGTGTCATGCATGGAAAATTAAACTAGACATTATAATATTGAGTGATAATCTTTTCTCAAGAATGAAAAAATGAAATTTTTAAAAAGTGACCATGTAAATAGATTTTGGCTATTTTTTTGATAGGGGTAATACAAAGAACTTGGTTTTTAAAAAGTAATGTGCATTTGTCCAAATAATCCATCAAGTTTATAGATATCAGTCCTAAAAAGTATTGCAATTTATTTCCATAACATGGAGAACAGTCACAGTTCTATTCTGAAAACTTACAATGTAAATTGTTAATGGAGAATTCCTTTAAGCCCATAATTTACCCTGATTTGGATACAACACTTTAGTCTGTTTCGTGATATTTTTATATCATTGATTAATAATGGTTATTAAAGATGTAACTCTTATTTCTTATTTAATGTTTTGACAAATTATTAGCTGGATTTGCTAAATTACTTGTCATTGGATAAATCCAACCAGACAAAGGTCAGGGCTGGTGGGAATTATAACTCATAAATTTAACCAACAAACTCAGAATGTATTTGTTAAAGCATGGGGTGCATTAAAACATATATGCTTTGCTTCCATGAATTATTTCTCACCACCTTTTTTTCATTCTTTATTTATCTAATTTCCTACAGTTTTGTCCATATTCCACTAAACTGATACTGATGTCTTTCACTATCTTTGTCCTGATTGCAAAATCATATGGGGAAAAATAAATTGATCATATATGTAAACATCAAACCCAAAACCTACATTAATAATTAATATTATCAGACCAATTATTGCAGCTCTAACTGGCAGTTTTAAGATGACAGGATAGATGTGATATTATGAAACAATGTATTTTTGAGGAAAAGGAATTAAATAGAGTATAGATGTTTGTGTTGTACAAAAATGAAAATAACTACTCCAAGATTATAATAATGTTTTATGTTTTGTAGTTAGCCACTTATATGGATTTGGATTGATGGACGCTGAAGCTATGGTGGTAGAAGCAGAAAAGTGGACAACAGTCCCTCCACAGCATGTCTGCATTGAGAACACAGATCGACAAATAAAGTAACATTTATTAAAGATATTGACCAATATATTTACTGAGACTGAATGGTGGCTAATTTTTTTTACAAGAATGTTTTTATAAACTAGTTGTTAAACAGGATCTTCTTTGCTCCTTTGCTGAAAAAAAGCTTAGTGCAAATTATTCTCAATAAGAGTTTGTGCACGCTGTTTGTGCATGCTTGATGCATGCTCAGTCTATGGACACTCAGACAATGTAAGGGAGCTTTTGTGTTATCTGCGCCACCTTTCAAGGGAGTAACAATTAACAGTTCAGATAATAGGTTCATAACAGAGGTGGGTTTCAGCAGGTTCTGACCAGTTCTGGAGAACCGGTAGCAGAAATTTTGATTAGTTCAGAGAACCGGTAGTAAAAATTCTGACTGGCCCCGCCCCCATCTATTTTCTGCCTCCCAAGTTCTAGCTGATCGGGAGGAAATAGGGATTTTGCAGTAACCTTCCCCTGGATTGGAGACAGAATGGAGATTTTACAGTATCCTGCCCCTGCCACACCCACCAAGCCATGCCCACCAAGCCATGCCCTGCCCACCAAGCCATACCCACAGAACTGGTAGTAAAAAAATTTGAAACCCACCACTGGTTCATAAGCTTCAGTAAATTCACCAAGCACCTCTCCAAATGGTGCTCACAGCCCTGCACAGAGAGAGGAATAAATATACAGGTAGTTCTCAACATATAATCACAATTGAGCCCAAATTTTTCATTGCTAAGCAAGGCAGTGGTCAAGTGAGTTGTGCCCCATTTTAAAACCTTTTTTGCCATAACTGTTAAGTGAATCAGTGCAGTATTTAAGGGAATCATGCCATTGTTAAGCAAATTTTGTTTTCCCCAATTGACTTTGCTTGTCATAAGCCAGCTGGGAAGCTTACAGATGGTGATCACATGACCCTGGGTTAGTGCAACCATTGTAAATGCATGCCAGTTGCCAAGCACCCAAATTTTGATCATGTGACCATGGGGATGCTGCAACGGTTGTAAACATTGTAAATTGGTCACTTTTTTCAATGCCGTTGTAACTTCAAACAGTCACTAAATGAACTGTTGTAGGTTGAGGACTAGTTGTATTTCAGAAATGTTTTAGATATGAAAATGTATCAAATTCACTGGATATTTAATTTGACTTGTATTTTTCAAACAGAACAATACGACCAGATAATATTCGTAATGGACCAGATAATGGCGTTCGTTCAATATACAAAGCCACAGGATGTGCAGACAATGCCAATCACCATGTAATATATCTGGAACATGTGGTGGTACGAATCACTATTACACATCCTCGGAGAGGTGATCTGGCAATTTATTTAACTTCTCCTTCTGGAACAAGATCTCAGCTATTGGCTAACAGGTACTTAACTTTCAGTTTTATGGAAGCTCACTTTCCAAATTGGGTGCACTTAAAAATGTATGAACCACTCTGAGAAAATGAACACATCAAGTGGAAATCTCAAATTTTGTCAAGAGCATTAGCAGAGGCAAGATCAACTGTAATCTTCTGCAATAGTTTTTGTCCGATACTGAGAATGATAATTGCACATTACAAAAGAGTAGAATAATAACAGTACTTCAAGAAAACAGTTGAAGAAATAAATCTTAATGAATCTTCTCACTGTTCTTCCCAAAAAAAAAAAAGAATGGTGTGAAGTCAAAATTTAGTCTGGCCTCTCTGATATGTGATCCTGACATGACTTTTAATTGCATTTGTGATACTTTTGTCTTGAATTTTTGTCCTGATGTTCACAAAAAGATATTTCATTCTGGAGTTATCTCTTGAAAGAGTGTCTGGAATGTAGCCCTGTGTATATAAACTAATTACTATCAGATTCAAGAATTATGATAAACACTTGGTTGTTATTAGACAATTGGTTGTTATTAGAAAGATACAGAAAGATATAGAAGTCTTTCTCTTATCTATTCCTTTATTAAAATGCCCTTTAGATTAAAACTGGGCTATTATATAATAGAAGATACTTCCAATTGAGTAAAATGACTCTCTCCTCTTTTGTTTATTGGTACTTTCCTTTATTATATGCTATTCTAGAGAGCCCCCAAACAGAGACAAGTGTACTTTGGACTGTCCCAAGTTTGGGATGGAATAGCTTGCCAACATATCTCTTTCTAAGGCAACCAGAATATGATCAGCAGACTATCAAATATTGGGTTTTTTGAGAATGTAATTATGATTTGAATTAACCTTTACCTGTAGCATTTACAAGGAACCGTTGACTAGAGATAAATTGTTAATTCAATGGATAACGTTGATTTCATGTTTCATAAAAAAAAATAAGTATAAGAAATAGTGTTCTTTGTAGCTATTTGCTTAATTGGTTGTCACTTGCAGGTCCTTTCATATTATTTGTAAAGTGATGATTATAGTAAATGTTGTGCAACATTATGATGCCCATTATAAAGAGTGGAGGTTCTGCCATGATGACACCAGTCAACTCCTAGTGGCTGCATCCATGCAGTTTTATTGGCAGTCCTGTGGAACTGAATTATCATTACCTTTTTCCATTTCCCAATCTCACCAGTAAGCCTGAAATTCCCAAGAGTTCATAAATACTATTAAGGCTTGACCTCTCTTAACTTTGAAATAAACTGTATGGTCCTATCCATTCAATTTAATATTTTAGATATGTGGTCCAGAATTTTGGACCAAGCATGGAGGACCAAATCCTCCATAAGATTTCTTACAGAATATCCCTTTAATATAAGAATTATAGAAAGATTCCTCATGTTTTGTGTCTTTTCTAAAAGCTTACTATGACTATTTGACTTGTATTTTCATGGTCACTGGAACTCATATGAAGAGTGTACAAAAAATATTTAACTCAAAGCTCTGAAAATTTGTCTCCACAATCACTTGTATATTGACTTATTAATTCAAAAGAAACTGAAATGCATAAATAGTGTTACACTTGGACCATATTTACTGCACTTATTAGACATAGTAAGAAGGATATGATTAATAATTTGGCAATAATAACGAAGAGTTAATGTTCACTTTCTTATTTCTTTTTTTTATTATTTTATTTATATAATTTCACAATTATGACACACGTAGGTTAGATATATTAAAATAAAATCATGTCAAACCATATGAATAATGTCACTTATAATTCACAAACATCTAAACTTTTTAAATGTTTGTGTTTTATTATTGTTAGATTTAATAACAGAAATATTTGTGCAATTTGACCATTTATATGAGCATTTATACTCATAAAAGTAGAGTCATACCTAGTGGTTCCAAAATGCAGCATTACTTCCAGAATCCTTATGAAGCATACCTATATTCTTTCCTTGAAGATATTGGAGCCTGACACAAACCCATGTAGATTATAACCAATTGCATCAAATGAAATTTTTAATAAATATATTTTTCTTCTGTGTTTATACATACATTGTTGTGCTTTTCTTTAAAAGGTTATTTGATCATTCTATGGAAGGTTTTAAAAACTGGGAGTTCATGACAACTCACTGCTGGGGTGAAAAAGCAGCTGGTGACTGGATTTTAGAAATCTATGATACTCCATCTCAGCTAAGAAATGTAAAGACTCCAGGTATGAACACATTATTCTGCTGGTTATTCATTTTGCCTTTTATATATTTAATGTAATATAGTGTAGCTGTTGAGTTGATTTATAAAGATAAAATATTGTTTAGACTCAAAACTGAAAAGTCTTTTGCTATATATCAAAGACTCCCAGCATCAATAGCTAGGAAACCCTGGTATTAATCATCAAATGACTTTTACACACTTAGCCACCACATCTGCTGGGAAGATTGGGTGATAACTCCAGCTGTGGAGATGACAGAGGAAGTCTTAACCTATAATTTTGATACCATAAAATGCTTTTTCACAGAGATTTAACTAACAGCATTTCAACTAGAGCAAGGGTGTTAAACTCACGGCCCGCAGCCCAGATGGGTCACATGCTGGCTCCGCCCCCGCCCGGTTTAGCAAAGGGGGAGAAAGTCCCAATACGTCGATGACACTGCTGTGATGATGCAAGTTTGACACCCTGAACTAGAGGATTCTGAGTCACTTATAAAGCAGCTTTAGATTTCTGTGTTTCTATGATGTAATAACGTTAGATAACTCAGCTGTTTAGTTCAGCTGTAGTATAATTGAGACTGTTGTGAAGCTAAGAGAGAAATCTTATCTTGCCTCACTTCTAGAACCTGAGGTTCAGGTTACAGCAAATGCAAGCTTTAAGGTTTTGAAACTCTCTCTGCTCTGCTCAGAGAAAATAAACAGAAGAATGATGGTAAGATTTTTTTTGTCAGCCTCTCCATTCTCTTCAGCATCAGAGAAGAGTAATAAGAAAAGCCTGGAAAAGTTTTGATTTTCTATCTCTCTCTTTTGGGTGCTGTAGAGAGTAAGATTTTTGATTGCTGTGGGACCTAAATGAGTTTTGGTTGGGATGTAATTTTCACTTCTTGAGATCAAAAAATAAGAGCAAAAATGAAGATGTCAAATGGTTTATGAGGATTAGAGAGCAAAAAAAACAGGTGCCTTACGTATAAGTCAGCATTATGTTATCAGTTGCTTGTAATACAGGCTATGCATGCAATCATATGCAGAACAGTTCATTTATTCATATAAAATATTTACATAGTTTTTGTATCTTAAATTCAAATACATGGGCAGCTCACAAATCATAAAATCGCCATTAAAACCTCTGTGACAATGGGTAGACCCACCCAGTGGTTTCATGAGATATTAAATATTAAAACAACCCCAAATTGCTTCTGGAACTGCTGTAGGTCCACATTATTTGCCATTAGTATTTTTTTAATTAAAGATTGATAGAAAAAAAGGTTCTGCATTCAGGATTTGAAGTATGTGGGAATGACTGTGAAACAGCAGAAAGAGACATAGAGGGGACCAGAGGTCCCCAATCCCCAGTCCGTGAACCAGGACCATGGCATGCCAGCAATCAGCCATGCAAGCAAGCAAAGTCCCATCCACAGGATGCAGGCAGCAAGCGAAACCACACCCCCTATGGTCCACGGAAAAACCTCCATGGAACCAGTCTCTAGTGCCCAAAGGGTTGGGAGCCGCTGGACTAGATGATGGTCATGTAAAAGTTATCTCAACCTACAGAACGAAAAAGGACGTGAGAATGTCTTACAAGGGACCTTCTCTGCTTTTCTGGAAAGTCAAGTAAAGCAAGGGAGAATGGCTTTCAGACTTGCAAATTTCTGTTATTGGAGCCATGATGGCACAGTGATTAGAATACAGTACTGCAAGCTACTTCTGCTCACTGCCGGCTACCAGCAGTTTGGCAGTTCGAGTGTCACTGGCTCAAGGTTGACTCAGCCTTTCATCCTTCTGAGATCAGCAAAATGAGGACCCAGATTGTTGGGGGGCAACATGCTGACTCTGTAAATCGCTTAGAGAGGGTTGTAAAGCACCATGAAGTAGTATATAAGTCTAAGTGCTATTGCTATTGCTACCTTATAATATTGACAGTGCCAGTACTCGTGGTTTATTCTTCTTGTCTGCACTACCTATTGTCTGCACTACCTCAAAGGGCTGACTGGATTGTACTGCTATAGCTATTTTGTGCAGATGTAGGTTGCTGATATTAATAGAAGTGAATATTTGTTTATCAACTCTTCACTGATATTGGGCTATTGGTTGTAATATTGATTGGCTGCACAGGAATTTCTGGTGCTAAAACATGGATAGAAGTATCTTTTTCTCATGCCCAAAATTACAGAATTAGAGTTACCAATAATTTTACCCTCTGAATTATCTCATTTTTCCTCCAAATTCTCTTAGTTAAGTATTTTCTTTAAATGGTTGGGATCCAATTCACACATATACATTCATCATTTGATCTGGTATTGTTATTTGTTCAGCATTTCATCATTTGCAAATGAATGTGTTGTTTGCTTTGAACAGCATTATAACTGATGAAATATGAAACTCTTCCTATGGAATAATGTGTTTCAGTCATATGAATTCCCACACAACAATGAAGTGGCATAGTTGTATGAAGGACTATGCCTTTGCTACAGTTTTCTCATATTTTATAATCTCTTAATTCATTCACACTAAAGGAAACTCTACCTGGAAATTATGTTTAATAATAATTTGTGGAGTTATAAATACTCAGCATAAGCAGCAATATAATTTAAATGTGTTGCATATTCTCATATTCCATGTTAGGGCCTAGACAACTTTTGCTTATCTTGAAAATGCTAAGCAGATTGAATCTAATAAGTACTTGGATAGGAGATTGCCAGGAAGACTAGGGCAGAAGACTAGGCTGAGTAAGCAAAAACAAAAAACAAACCTAAGAATAAAGCAGTGACAAACCATTCCATCCTATTGCAAAGAAAACTATATAAGGTGCCTATATAATCACCAGGAGTTGATATCAACCTTGATCATTTAATATGCCCATCTTTCCAGTTCCATATATAAATAATAAAAATCATTTTAAATAAGTTATTTGAATAAATGTGATATTTTGTTATAATGTTTTATTTACTACAGTATTTCAAAACTCACCTTCCTGTCTTCCTCCTAATACTAAAATTGCAAATTCATATTGGTAGGTTTGTAGAGATGCAAGAAAAGAAAAAATAATGTTTTGTATTAATATGTTTTTAAGCATGTTCATGCACATTTATACATCTTATATAGCTCTCTGGGTCCCAAAGCAGAACTGGCTCCCAATGGTGAACGAACTAAAGCTCTTTAATCTATGCTATCAGGTTAGGTATTAAAATTGAGGAACAAGGAAGGGGTGGTAATCGGAATCTAGCCCACCTGTGCTTATGCACCCATAGTCACTGCCTCCCTTGCTTTCGTTATATTTACAACAATATTAACCACTCCATGCAGAATAATGAAACATTTTAGGCTTGACATCTAAAAAGACAAAGCAGAGGGGAAAAAAGGAACAAGAGGAGAGAGATAACTAGCAAACACAGCTGTAGTGAATCCTTTGTAAGGAGAGCCAGATGACCCTACCACTTCCAGAACAGTTGATCCTCCTGCACTTCCTCACAGGGCAGTTCATCTCAATAGGTTCTATGAAGAGGGAGGAAGAGCTCCCCCAATTGCAACAGTGAGTAGAGTGTTTCTTCTCTTCTCTTCTTCATTGGGCAGTTCATCGCTCATGTCCTGAGCCAGATAGTTTCAACAGCAACAGGTAAAGTTGACAGCTCTTTGAAATATGCTACCGTAAATATCAAAGAGAATACATTTCCTCCTGGAATTTCATGTCTTCCCAATATTCCCTATGATTCATCTAGGTAAATTGAAAGAATGGTCCTTAGTACTTTATGGGACATCCATCCAGCCTTACTCCCCAAGAAATGATTTTTTAAAAGGTGAACGAGTACGCATGAGTGCAATTGAAGACCCTACGGAAGATTATGGACTAGATGACTATTCAGGTAACATTAATTATTATATTTAAAATAATATAACCATTAATATAGCAAGCTTTTTTTCTTGCTCTTTATTGATTTCCTCAACCAAGCCAGAAAACCGGTCTCTAAAAACTTTGAATTCTATTCAATACTTTTTCTAAAACTTACTTTCTTATAGATATTTTGAATATTTGCATTTATAACTGCTATGAAAAATATTTTACAAGTCACTTTATATTTTCTTTCTTTTCTATTTTCCTTCAACTTGTATTTCATTTCTTGTACTTTGTTTTTTACTTTTTCTTTTTTCCTTTCTATTGGTTTGTGTTAGCTTTTATCTTCTTGTTTAAATTTTTTAATAAAAATTGTGTGTGTGTGTGTGTGTGTGTGTGTGTATGATGTATTTATATGTATATGTGTGTGTGTCTGTCTGTCTGTCTGTCTATGTATCTATCTATCTATCTATCTATCTATCTATCTATCTATCTATATGCAAGTCTTGGTGTATTTGGGTCTTCTCCCATGTAAGATTGAGAGCACTTTGGCAACGTTTCGGCAGAATCTCATCTGCCATCATCAGGCTTATG
>JANHZT010011227.1:0-16967 GCA_032468215.1 Stegonotus admiraltiensis | reverse complement strand
TTTAATAAGGCTATTTCATTCATTCAGATCTCGGATGTCTTCTGCTTGTGTTCCCTTTATTTTTTTGAGCAGTATACTTTTCTAGGATAGCCCCATGAAGAGCACATTGTAGTAATCCAAATGAGAGATGACCAGAGCATGAGTGACTGAGCCTTATGACCCAAAAATGGTGCAACTGGTGTACAACATGAAGTTGTACAAAGGCTCTTCTAGTCACGAATGCCACCTGCTCTTTGATCAAGAATTGTGAGTCTAGGAGACTCCAAGTTGCATATCAGTTTGTCTGGGGTAGTGCAACCCCACCCATTAAAGATGATAAACCTCTGAAACCTGAGGTACTACACATCCATAGCCAGGGTTCAACTGTCCCACATACAGACCCTTATAGCTTCCAGGCACCACAAAGGGCAATCATGCCATCATTTGGATCATCTAGGATAGAGATATAGAGTTGAGTATAATTGGCATGTTGATGATAGCTTAGGCCATGGTGACAGATGTTTTCACCCAGCATAGATGTTAAAAAGGAACAAGGAGAGTACAAAGACCTGCAGTATCCAATAGAGGAGCAGCTATAGGCTGGACTTCTCATGGTCTATCAACATCAACTGAGACATGGTCTTGGAGAAAAAAACTGAACCAGTGCAAGGCTGTATCACCCAGTCCAAATTCTCCAGTTGACCCAAAAGGATACCATGGGTGATGCTATCAAAAGCCACTGAGAGGTCAAGGAGGGCGAGAATGGATGCAATACCTCCATCCTGCTCTTGACAGAGATTGACAGGTGCAGCCAATGCTGTTTCTGTCCCATAACTGGCCTGAAACCTGACTGAAAGTGCTCCATATCATCTGTTTCATCCAGGAACCTCTGCAGCAATCACTTTTTCCACTACCTTCCCTAAAAGGAAGGTGAGTGACTGAACAGAATTTTCTAGGCAGGTGGGATCTGATGAGGGTTTCTTAAGGAGGGATGGTATGGCCTAGAAATGGAAATTCTTGTCATCTCTATTTACCTCAAGTTGTTCTTTCCCTCAAACAATGAATTTAAGTGAAAAATATTATATTCTTATTCTGTGGCTGTCTTACTCTCTAGGAAGGAATGTTGATTTCTGAATTAGAGTTACTAATATTCAGTTTTGTTTTGTTTTCTGTAGGTCCAAATACAGACATTTATGGGTGCTTGTTTTGTAAAAATCTTATCTTCACAGCATGCTCTCCAGCTGCTTCAGAGGTACAGAAAATATTTTAAATTAGCATTTCACTTGGGTAAAGAGTTACGTTTATGTTCATTTGAAAGATTAAAGGCAGGTGCTGTCTCTTTTCACAGTTGATCTAGCAAAGGCAGTCCCACATCATCTTGTTCCCCCCCCCTTTTTTTTTGTAGGTGGATAGCACAATAGACTATATCCCTTCAGCTAGAGCAAGTTAGATAATTATTTAGCAAATTATATGTAGTAGAAAAAACCTAACCCAATAGCAAAACTTAAGTTTGTTTTTTGATCAGGTATTCTTTGGTGTTTAATGTTGTTCAGCTTCTTTTCTTTCATTTGTTCTGTTTTCCTGAACCTCCGATGCTTGTTGAACTTCCACCACAACTACTATGTATATATTTTTTAAAGAACACTCAATAAAAACTACCCGATATTAGCTGCAAAAATTGAAATAATTACACAAAATTCTAAGCCTTTGTCTTTAAAGGTTGTCTCGATGCTTGTAGTTCCTATTGGATAGTCCTCCATAATTATGATTAGCATAGCTAACAAACTGACAGCTTCCTTTAAAAAGAACAATCTTTATTAATTGCCCCTTATGAAATTATTATAAAAGTGGATGCTGTAATAATTGTCTTTATCAATATAATGTGATAGGACCTTTGTGGATTTTACTGCAACAAATTAATTCAGTTGATCTTCTGGAAGCACAGTGTTTACTGTTCTTATAGCCTACTTTGCATCATTTGAAATTAAAAACCTTTATCTCAGTTTGATTATATTAACGGTATCATATTCTATACCTTTATGTGTTTGAAAATGAACTCTGTAGGTTTCAGAAATTGAACATGCCATGTCTTCAGAATGAAATTGCATATACAGTTGGGCGTATTCTCCAGCACTATGTTGCCGAACTTGAATCAACTAAGAAGGTATTTAGTATGTGTTTATATTGAATAGAATCTATTCATTTGAACAGGTTTACTTGTTGGAAGAATCAGTTTTAAGTGATAATTTTGTGGAACTTACTTTAACTCCATTCAGACAAATTTTAATAAGTCATGTGGGGTTGATATACATATTTTTTTTTCTTTGATAGTGTTTTATACAAGGCACATTTTGTGGAAGAGAAGAAGTAATTCAATATTAATATAAATAAATAATAAAGAAAAACTTTATTAAATATGAACAGTCTGTACAATCAAATGGTAGATTTGCTTTTAAAATTGTAAACTACATTGTACATATCTTTTTAAAAAGCACTATACAGTAGTCTTCACTTAACAATGGCAATTGAGATTGGCATTTCTGTTACTAAGCAACACAGTTATAAAGTACATCAGATGACCGCACCACTTAACGAAAAAATTCTGACATTTCTAGTTGCCATTGTTAAGTAAATCACCATGTGACAAGGATGTCACATGTTGCCATTTTTGATCACCTATGGATTTCCCCATTTCCTTTGTTTGTCAGAAGCTGGCAAAAAAAAATGCAAGTGGCAATCATGTGACCTTGGAAATGTTGTGTTGATTGTAAGCAATTGGAGACCAGCTATAGCTACCACTCATTCAGCACCATTGTAATTTTGAACAGTCACTGAATGAGTGTTCATTAAACAAGGACCACCTATAGATGCATTAGCTATTTGTGCAGTTATTCAAAGACAAAAATAATTAAAAAGATAATAATCATCTAATTTGCTTTCACAGACTTCACTTCTAGTAATGAGATCTAAAATTGTGAACTCAATAAAACAGGCAGAGAAGCACTGAAATGTCTATAATGTACTTCATTGTGTATATTATAGATGTTATAATAGGGCGGTATAGAAATTTAAACAAATAAATAACAAATAATATTATAGATGTTAGTTTCATATGGCCTACTTTGGAAATGCCAACTGGGTTGATTAGCATTAAAAAGATTATTAATAAAAAAAACAGCTGGAAAGGAGAACAAATGTTATATACTTTCAAAGCTATTCATAATGCAGAAAGAGAGAGTTGAGGTGGCTTTCCATTCTCATGGTTATTAGCAAGTAAATTAGCTCTAATATATAATGTTTCACTTGGAAGCTTGCCTTCCTCTCCTTTTTATTCCCTTACTGAAAATTATACCTGAGTAGTTTGGAATAGCTAAAATGGTCTAACCCAACCTCTTCCAACCTCCTGCTCTCCATTACAGGTGGAAATTCTTGCAAATATTCTTGCAAATAATCTAATTGTAGAGGTTTAGTCTCATATATTACAATTCTTCCTATGCAGATGCTTCTGGACTGACTTGTAACTCAAGTATTAATGGCATTCTCATTTGACACTTGACTTTGTTTTATCATAGCTTTATCAGGTACAAAAGGACAATCCTCCCCTGGCTCGAAACATGCCACCGGTAGCAGGAAAGATACTGTGGGTGAGACAACTGTTCAGGCGTATAAGTGAGCCAATCAACTATTTTTATGTAAGTTTGTCATCATCCACCTATTGGTAAACAACAAGGCTGACACATGATTTTCAAAATATATTTCATAGTCCAGTGAGAATACAGCTTGTTATTATCTTGTTTCTTCTATCTTCTTCACAGTCTTTCCATATTAGTGCTGCTGGCTATGAATGTAGGTAAAATGATTTAGAATATCCTGTAGAGGGCAATGTTTAATTGCTTTGAAAGCAATATCCCTGCTATCTACTGGTAGTTTCCACTCAGTTTCAACAGAACCATATTAACCATGGTGTTTAAATTGTAGCTGCTAGAAAATGCCAATAAAATGTTTTGTGCATGTGGTTTTGTTTTCCTTATGTCTGCAGAGATTTATTTTTGTCAGGCATCTCTTCAGACAGCCAAGCCCAGCAGATTTGATGTTTAGGACAGTGCTAGACACTGTTAGAATCGCTGTATGATTAATGGTGGTAGTTGTTTTTGTCCAAATTATTTCTCATTAAAAATTGATTGCATGTGAAAATCAGCATTTCAGATAGGAAGGACGGCTATTCTCACATAGATTTGGATGATTTTTCTTCTTATACTGGGGTAATAAATTGCATTGATTATACAACAAAATATTGCAGAATATCTTTACCACTTAATACGGACTTCTTTTCAGACTTTCAGCTTGCTAGGTAGTCATGTCTTCTTTGGCAGATGCAGTAAAGAAGCTCCAGTAAGCCATCTTGTTCTAAAGTTTTACTTCCCTAATCCAACAAGCTCCCTATTTTCTACAGTTTTGTGAAAACATGTTTGAAAGCAAGGGAGAGAGAAACAATTTTGAATGACCCTGCAGTGCCCACCTCTTGTTATCTTTAATTATGCTGAAAAGCTGCCATCCCTCAATGCAGTTATTAGTCTTAGAAAATTGGCTCTGAGTGACACCATGGAATTGTTTTTTCCTCTTAAAAAAGGGGAAATGAATTTTACTTCATTGTGATTCTGGCTAAGAAGAATAGGCTTAAACTTTCTGTTAGATCAGCGCAAAACAGCAGGCGAGAGTCATTAGAGAATTCAGCACCTTTTTATTTCCAGCAAAATGTGACTGTGCTCTGCCAGCTGGGCTGCCGGAGCTCCCCTTTTTAAGGAGCTCCAGGCAGACCAGCCAGCCAATTACAGCAGGTTAAATCTCCCACAGTCCGGACAGCCAATCAGCAGTGAGCATGAAATCTTATGCAGATTCTAGCCAATCCGTGGCAAGCATGAAAATTTATGTAGATTCTAGCCAATCCGTACATAACACTTTCCCTCCTTATTCTATGATCATGCTGAAGATGATCCTTTGCCCATGCTTTCTGTTACATCTGATAGATTCCACATGGAATTACACATTTTAAAGGTGCCTCGTAGGCCACTAAGTCCCAACCTGCAAGGCAATAAATGAATCCAAATTAAAGCCGCTCCAACAGATGGTTATTCTATCCCTGCTTTGCATATCCCACAATGGGAAGTGCAACCTCTTTTTCCTAGATAAATTAATGTGTGCCATACTCATTCTGGAGACCACATGCTCTCTGTAAACTGATAAAAGCAATCCAGGCACTTGATTTGTCTCTTATTAACCAGCTTAATATTTGCATTGGATCTTAGGTCTCAAAAGACCTGGGACAAGTATAATTTTTATTTTGTTTTAGTACAAATTGGAACACCCACACAATTTAAATTTCATTGGATTTCCTTAAATATTCCTCCAGGAAGCACTTTTACCCATTAAAAATGCTTATGTTTCTCACTGTTAGGTATTTATTTGAATTTAACTTGTGATGCTATTCATAGAAGAAATGGTGTGAACTACTGGCATATATAAAATATTGAAAGGGTTTTTCAAATGCAAACATTGCAAGTATTGCAATGCAATGCAAACATTACAGGTAAATTTGAGAGATAGGTATTCTGAATGTACTCTTTAGTAAAAGCAGAAGTATTTTATTCACCTACATTTTTAAAAAGTAGCTCTTCGTTATCATTATTTTAACAGAAAAACTCAGACATCTTGGCAAGTGTGGAAGGAAAAGCAGTTGTTCGATTATATAATAAAATTTCCTATGTATTGGTGGAGTTTGAGGTACTTTATCACACAGCGTGGATGAAAGAGATTTCACAGTTAGAGTATGGTAAGCCATTTAATCCATTGCAAACTCTATTGAATAATACCATTATGCTGTCTCATTAGTTGGGGGAAATATCTCTAATTACAATATTTGACTTTAGCAATGCAGGTTACACTATTGGTACGTCACCCTGAAACTGGAAAGCTACTGGTAAATTTTGATCCCAAGATTTTAGAGATTGTTCGAGAAACAAAATGTATGATAAAAATGGGCCTAGAGGTACCAGAGCAGTCAAAGAGGATAGTCAAAATTGAAGGAGAAGTAAAAGGAAACAAATTATGCTTGGAGGTAGGTAAAGAAGAAGTATGTTGATTTTTCAAACAAATACTTATCTTGAGGTAAAATATACATTAAGGAGACTTTATGATATATGTTGAGCATATGAGCAAGAGAAGAAAATAAAGAGAAAACCCAAAAAGGGGCCAAGGTAATACTTTAATTGCAAATTACATTTTGCTGGGGTAGGCATGTATTGCCAGGAAGGAGGAGCAATCTTATTCAACTGACATTTAATTGAGAAATGTTTATCTATAAAAAATGTCAGATTAGCGCAGCAGTAATATCCATACATGAATACAAAGTTCAAAACATGACAGTTAGAAAGCTTGAAGCTTTTTTAAAATACAGTGAAAAGAGGTAGATTATGTCAGGATTGCTCCTGGGGAAGAGGTCATTAAACTAGTAGAGAGAGTGGTTTTTCAGGTTTCCAATATTTGTTGCTTTGATGCTGTAAGGAATTTCTCATCATTGGATATGTTTCATGAATACCTTTAATGCTATTCAGAGCAGTGCAATATAATGTTGAAAATTATATGCATTATATCTTGACTAGCTGTTCATGAATTGACTATATATAGATGAAGCTTGCTTCAGAAGATTATACATTTTAATTTTTTTTTAAATGTGTATGTTTTTACACAGAAAAACATGTTCTGTGCTGAAGGCTTTAGGAAATTCATTATATATTTTAATTTCTATTCATATTAAGTTAAATCCTGAACATTTATTTTAATTCACAGAACATTCTACACTGCTATGAGAATTTGTGCCAAGAAGTTCCAACAGTGTTTGTCAATTTGATGGGACCTAAAATGAAGAAGGTATATTAGGATATCTAGCTATATACTACTAAAACTCTCGTTGTCATGATTGTTAACTGTGAGAAGTGGTGCAATTTTTGAACTAAAACACCTCAAATAGCCTAATTTACAGAATATGTCCAAAATCCAGCATCCTTGACTCTCAAGGAAATAAAATTTGGGGAAATTATGGCTACTTCAGTGCTACTGGTTACTGGTATATTGGTGCACTACTGCTGCTGCTGCTGCAATCATGTGATCTTCATTTTCAACGTTCTGAGACAATTTCCCAGTCTGTGTCACAATCCCTCTCTCCTTCCCCAACCCAGCAGCAGCCACTCACCTTCCTTCTCGAAAGGATATGGAAGGCAAGAGAAGAGAGGAAGGAAAAGGGAGGAAGGAGGCTAATGAGAGTATGACTGGGAGAAAGGGTAGGAAACAAGGGGAGGAAGAGAGGGAAAAAGGGAAGGAAGCAGAGAAGGGAGGGAGGGAGATTACTGATGCAGCTTCCCACAAGGAAACTAAATGGGGAAGCTGCACTTAGTTGGAAGTTGCCCCATTCCTGCTGCTTTTTTACCCATCCATAATCATTCCGTTTCTCTGTTTATGTAAGGAAATATCTCTGAACTGATGACCCAATGGGTAACAAATTGCCTAATATGTATACAGATATTCATCTCTTGATTACATTTTGTCTTGACGGTTGCAATATATTTTCTAGGATGCTACCTTATCTCTTTTATTATGCCATTACTGGTAAAAAAGTTAAAGTTTCAATAGATTGCTTTATCTTTGTACTTTATATTTGTGTGAACATTGTTTTAAATTTTACAATGTTCATTTTGGACAAAATGTATTTATGAAAACCAGAAATAAATACCTTTTGCTATATAAACTATGTAAATAGAAGTGTCGGGAAGCAACTTGACAAAAGATTTCAGAGAGTTGTAAGAAGTGGCAAAAGAAACATTATAATAACGTCTGTAAAGCCATTGAAGAGAAATGAAAAAACACAGAAAATCTTCCAAAAGATCACTGAGCTCCAAAGGAGATTCCAACATCAAATTTTATATTCAAGTACTTCAATAGACAAGTAGTTGCTGATTAGAAAAAAAAAAGGCTGAGCTTAGAGTCCCAAGGTTCCTGTCCACTTTCTCAGGTGCAATTTGTTCAAACTGTTTCCAGAAAATAGAGCAAGATTTTCATGGGACTTACAACAAGGCCAACATCCAGCTGAGAATGAATTTGAGTGATTTATCCAACAGGAGGCGAGCACTGTCTTCCACATAGCCCTATAAGGGGCTCTCAACATCCCCTCTACCCAAAAATATATTTCTGAGCATGGACCGCAGGATGGCTATCTGTAGACACAATAAGGGTGAAGAACTATTGTCACTTTGCCACCTTTACTACCACAAAGTAGGCCTTAATAGCAGTTCTAAACTGTTTATGTTAAGTTCATCCCTTGTTGTATATAAGCAATGCTCTAGATGTCTTTTGTTTCATTTCTTCTCCCTCAATTCCTTTCTCTATGGTGAATGTTGGGATACGTGAGAAGGGAGAGGTTGCATAGGTTCAATTTGGTTGAAGGCCTTGGTAGCCCTCCTGTTCTAGATGGTATCCAAGGCCTCAGTTGGACTGTGGCAAACTGACAGGCATACCACCAGCTCCCTCTGAAACTCATCTGGATCTATCAGTGAAGGTGTTTAGTGCAGTATAATCTATGAGATGCTAAAATTTTACTATAGTCCTAATAATTCTTTTTCCCCTTCTCCTTTTACTAGGTGGAATCTGTACTAAGGCAAGGGCTTACTGTTTTAACTTGGTCTTCTCTGACATTAGATAGCTTCTTTCAGGACGTTGATGAAGTTATGAAAATGTTTAATCAGCTTTTAAAAAAGGTATATTTAGTGGTATCAAGGATTGAATTTGGGCCCCAAGAATGCAAAGCATGCATTCTGTTGCTGAATGTTGGCTCTTCAGCTTAATTCAAATTCAGATTTGCAAAATTTCATAAGACTGAAAGAACAGTACAGTTAATTTACTGTATTGTTATTTAATAAAATTAAGTTACAGTCTTATTGAAGGATTGGAGCATAGACAAATTTTTTATGT
The DNA here is from genome assembly GCA_032468215.1 of Stegonotus admiraltiensis. Classification (NCBI taxonomy): domain Eukaryota; kingdom Metazoa; phylum Chordata; class Lepidosauria; order Squamata; family Colubridae; genus Stegonotus; species Stegonotus admiraltiensis. Next base: position 7,967 of record JANHZT010011227.1, on the reverse strand, counting down.
TGTATGGATTTGAATCACAGCTTTTTTAATTTTAACCTTATTTTAACTTAATCTAATTGATTAATCATGCTATATGTTTTTCTAGTGGGGGTTCTTATCACCCCCAAGTTTATGTTTTTTTTAAAAAAAAAATGAGCAAAATGTTTGTGTAATCCTAACAAGGAATTGATTAACAATCTTTTCTTTAATACAGATTAATGACTTGTGTGAAATGCAGATTGATTTAACACTGAAGGACATATCAAATACTCTACTGCTGATACTACCAGAAAGTGCAACAAAAGTGGAGGACTTACTGGCACGCAATGAGGTAACCAAGGTTTTTAGTCACTCTTCTGTTGGTGAGCATATGTGCATATAATCATAATGTTGGCTTCGTAAAGAACAATTTTAGATATTTAGCTATGAGAATTTTTAAATATTTCTTTAGAATTCTAAAGAATTACATTTTTCATACTTCTCCACAAGATAGCAAGCAGATTATATACCAGCATGTTTCTCTTTTAGGTTTATTGATTTGCTTGAAATTTATATTTTCTAGATGTATGTAAACTTCAGTCATCTCTGTTGATGAAAGACCAGTGCTTTAAAATGCTGAATAACTGCAGAAATTTACTTTATAGGATATTCATTTCATGTTCTGTGATTATACATGCAGTCTTAAAGAACCTGCTTCAGCTTGTTATTAGCAGGTCCTCTGAATTTACCACACAGCTCTAATTTTTATTATTTATTTCAAGTACATAACTGCTATTCATGTTTTGAAAACCTTATATTCCAAATAGCAGAAAATAATTGTACTAGTAAATATGAAATCATTGATGCTTCATCCGCAAAAGTGATCTAGGTAAGTTGAAGAGCTTCAGTATCAGGCTATATCTGTAGAAGTAATACATGACTTAGTAAAGGTATATGTAAACTGCTTGTGCCTTAGTTACCTCCAATTTGGGATTGGATGTAACTAAGCTATGTACTGTACATTGAGCTGCTCTTGAAAGCCACTAGAGACTGTAGCTGGATCTGAATAGAGCAGCTCAAATAATTATGGGCTTTCCTTTGTTCGCTCATGTAGCTTATCTATTTCAAGAGCTGCACTTGGCTTCCATGTTCACTGAATGTCACCTATAGAGCTCTTCAGAGTACAGGGTCAAGATATTTCACAGACTGACTTATCCCAATAGTTTCTATCTGCCCAGTTAGACGAGGAAGAGTGGCTTCCCTCTAGGGCCATGAATGTCATCTACCATGGCACTTTATTCTGGAACAGCATCTCACTGAATGCTTAATTTGCCTTATCACACTTGGAATTCAATCATGTCTGGCTTTGAGGGAGATTTTTCTGCATATGAATATTGATTATATCAGTTGCTTTTCTTCCCCAGAATAGGTTATCTGTGTTAATGTTGCTTGGAGCTTGGTTGTTTTAATCTTGTTTATGTGCATAAAGTCTTTAAGTTGTCCAGTCAATGATTAAAACTACATAAAAGTCTAGTAAAATAAATAAAATGCTGTGATTGTATTTAAACAGGTACACACAAAGGAATGGGCTGAAATATTAAACAATAAAAGTAGGCATATAGAAGATGCTGTACAAGAACTCATATCAATATTTGAGCACATTTATGAAGTTAAACATGTTAAAAAGCCGGCACCCAAAAAATTTCAATCACCAGGTATTTATTTATGTATGGTTCCCTTCATCTTTAAGAATTTAACTATCATCATCAAGACTTTTTCTATTTATTTACAGTGATTTTAATAATTGATAGTATTTCTTTGTAATTCTAATTTTGGAAGCATAACGAGGAATACACTCTTTATTATAAGTCATTAGAATAAGAGGTTTTGCTGCCTGGAAATATATTAATTCTGGCTTTATTTAATAGAAGCTTAATTGTTTATCTGGCAGTATACTCAAGTAAGAAATCCTGGGATGCTGCAGGAATGTGGGAGGGAGGCTTTGGGAGGTGATTGCTGCAGCACTGTGTGAGCACAGGAAGGCCATGGGGTGGGAGGGTGTGGTGCTGGGTGAGTGCAGAAAGTGCACAGAATGGAGGGCGCAGCACTGCATAAACACAGGAACACCAGGAAATAGAGGGTGCAGTGTGAGGTGCAAGCACGGGTAAGCCTGGGGGATTTATCAGAATGACTTGCAACTTTTCTGGCTGGCTTCCCCATTGATTTTTCTTGTGGGGAGCTTGCAGACAAGGTCACAAATGGCAATCATGTGACCTCGGCTCCCTGCAATGTTGTAAATGTGAATTGGACATTCAGTATGCAGTGATGGCCAGAACCTCAGGGATTGATCATATGTCCCAAAGGAGGGAAAGATGTACTTTCAGAATCTATAAGATTCTGTTAATGTAACCTTATAATAAAGTAGAGCTAGTACTTCTGGTTAAGTTTCTTATCTGGACTACCTCACAAGGCTGACATCAACCTTGCAAGTCTGAAAATACAGCTCAAGTAGAAAGAGCACAACTGGCACATTGTTATGGAAAATCATATCTTTCTGGACTACTTATGGCAATTAAGATGGGATGAATAATATTCTGGTGCTCACTGACTAGTGTTGGCAGGCAGTGGATGGGAGAAACTGAGCTAGAAAACTCTAAAATTCAGGCTGGATCAGGGCCAATGCTCTTGTTTAATATTTGCCTGAGGTTGATAGGTGAGGACATTCAATAATTTTGAGTCGGGTTATCATCAATATATCAAAGACACCCTGGTATACATCTTAACCCCAGTCTGACAAGGTGAATTGTCAAGTCTCAGTGTCTACAGGCAGTGCTGGTCCCAATTAGGAGGAACAGGCTATCTTCCAAATGCAGGGTTTTATGTCATATTATTGGATACAAAGTTTGTGTAAAAAAAATCACCTTTTTTAAAAAACAACAACAATATAATACTAGTTATTATATTTATAAGCTCTGTGCCTAAGTCATAAAGTGCAGAAGTAGAACCTTTTGGGTTTTCCTTTCTTAGGTGTAGAATCAAATGTTCCTCTGATGTTGCTGGCCCAGTTTTATGTTTCTCTTAACATTTACATCAATGCTCATGTCAAAGATGACCAATAAATCTGAATTGTCACTTAACTGACTACCAATAGAAGCAATATGTATTGAGCTCTACCTATTTAGGATTCTGTGGAAACTTTAGATTGAATGTGTAAATGGAGGCAAAATCTCCCACAATATTTACTATATGAACTTATGCACATGGCTGTTGATTGAATGAATTCACTTCTCTTTTATTTGCAATAGAAGGAAAACATGTAGCATTTGGAGGTGGAGAAGAAGAGAGACTCTCTTCAGGGTCTTCAATTATGATTAGTAGTGAAGAAGCTGAGGACAGTGAAAAAGAAGATGAATTTAAAAAGGTATTTCATCACCTGGTATTGAACTACTGAAATAATGGAAATAATTTAAAAACAATTGCACTGTTTATTAGGATAATTGTTGAATGTCCTTCTAACTTTCCAATATGATATTTCATCCTGTGAAACTGCTTTAATTGAACAAAATTATAGACAAATTTAATGCAGAATTATCTTGCTGGTCCAATATGATTTAAAATAGAAAAGCGGCAAAGAGGAGAAGTGCTGAAACCATCCCCTTTTCATCCAATTTTCACTTGGTGAGACTTAATTCTGGACTTTATCCTGGCCAATATAAAAACAAGGAGAAGAAAGTATATGTCTGGGCCCTGGGGCTCCTTCCTGCCAATACCTTCTAAGTAATCACTTAGAACCATGCTTAGTACCTAGCTGTCTTTTCATTCCATTATTAAAACCAGCCTTTTGTCAGTTTGGTGAGCTCTGAATCATATCTTGTTTGCCTTACATGAGATTTTCTTGTGGCCCATTTAGCTGAAAATAGGAATGTTGTTTTCAGCAGGAAATTCAGTATCAGTAACCTTCACAGGCTATGCCAGAGGAAGTAAATTGCTGAATGGTTTTGAACAGATATGTAGTTGACACAAATCTAAACTGCTGCTTTTAACTGCAGGAATGCAAAGAGGTAGTTGCATATTTTAGCCATCAGTTGCTGGACAGCCTACAGAAAACTACACGATTATCCTTAGATGCTCTTAAAAGAAGAGTATTTGTTTCAAGGTAAGTGATATAAGTGAAAATTGTTTTTTTCTCCCACCTGCCCTGATACACTTGGCAGTTTTGTTTCTACCAGCAGAAAGGTACAAATGAGAAAATTCCAGCTGAATGCTTCCTTAACAACTAATAAAGTTTTCAATACCAAGAAATAAACAAATCCCTGAATTCCTAACTTCACCTGCCATTCCTTGATCATTTGCTTTTTAACCATCAGGGTAAAGGTATTCAGTAAATATATTCAGAATTCTTAATCCTGGAGGTTATCACCATGACTTCCATTAAAAAACAAGGATTTTTGACTGTGTATGATGAAAAGAATCTCCTTTCTATGGCTTAGTATATGGTGAAAAGTCAGTTATGACTTATTTAATAGACTGGTTAATACAATATGTGAACATTTAAACTGCCTGGATTCGTGCAAGTGAAATAGATCCTTCCTTGGATGGTCCATGTAGCTACCAGAAGTTAATCTTAATTCAAAATATTTCATCTTCATAAAACTAATATGTGCACAGAAAACATAGTGCTCGACATAGGGGTATAGAAAAGTTATTTGTTATTAAACAAATTGTTGTTAGTTATTTATTAAACATAAAATAAGTTTTAATCAATGGCCTATCTTAGCCCTGGGAATTGTGAGTGTCACTATGACCTAACGGATTCCTCTGAGGAGCCCATGATAGCAATTTCTCTCTGAATTCTTGTGTTTAATATAGTAAATGATTTAATCTTCATTTCTTGTTCAGCTCCAGTAACTTTGGACGGCTGCCTTATTTACTTCAAACAATAGTCAAACCTGAAGATGTTGTTACTTTTCTGAAAGCTGAAGTGCATTTAGCCATTCCTCATGTGGTAAGTGGTTTTGTTATATGTGATTTTTGCAATCACAGAGTAATAAATAATCTGTGAATTTCTTCTGACCATGTCACACATGCAGTGCTACTCAACATATTTAATAAAAGATTGGATGATGCAATAGACAATACACAGATGGATGTGAAATATTCAGGAAGAGATCAGAAGGTTGGAAAACTGCTCTGGTAACAAAAATGAATTAAAAGAATAAAATATATTTAAATAGAATGTAGTGCTAAATACACAAATATCAAATAGAAATATCAATTCCATGCATGCTGTGAAAGAATATTTTGTCCATGAAAGTTCATATTGTACAAATTTGCGTTAAGGTGCTTCAGGATTTGTTTTCAGCTCTTGTCAAAGTCAGTTCATTGAAATACAAATGTAGCAAAAGCTCCAGGCACAACTGAACTGCAAAGAAATGGATGACATTCGGTTCCTAATTTCTAGAATTAAAATTGTATGACATATATATTAGAGTAAGATTAGAATAAAATTAAAGGCTGTCTATTAGAGTAAGTGAAGTGTTTCATATTATTGCATCATCTAGTAATGTTGGAAATTCTGGATCACAAGGAGGAAGCTATAATAGAAGTTCCATTCAATTCCAGTGCAGTCTCTATTTCTGCAAGAGGAAGGGCAGATGTAGAGAGAAACTTTGCGCCATCAACTCTTATCTGCAAAAATCTGCTCACTAGCTCAAACCCTACATGTTAGTAGTGTGATTGATCCTAGCACGCTTAAGATTTTCGTTCGTTCTCTGAAACCTGGAAAAACTCCAGCTTTTATGTTCCATTTGATAGAAGAAAACCTGCCACTTCATTGCAGATCTAATATTTCATAGTTTACACATAGTGCATTGAAACACATAATTTTTTTTAATCAAATTTTTATTTTAAAAACAAAAGACAAATTAAACATTGTTTGGAACGGTGATGTTTTTTGTTTAATTTGTCTTTTGAAACACATAATTTTGTACCAGTGAGCTGGTGACTGATGGTGATAACCAATCTACTATATGTTTTCTTGAAAAATAGCCTTTTTCCCATTATTTTCAGGTGATGGTGCCCAGTTTGGATGATATCCAGCAAGCCCTCAACCGTATGATTCAGTTGACCTTGGATGTAAGCCGTGGTGTGGCTCACTGGGGCCAGCATCACTTGTTGAAATCCAACAACCAGGGGGAAAGCAATATTCCTGCATCACCTAGCATATTAGGGAAACTACAAAAAAAAGAAGATAGTAAGATCAGTTTCTCTTTTTTCCTCCTTTAAAAATATTGCTTCTAAAATTTTAGCCTTATTTTAATAACACAGAAGAGAGTGACAGTGGAATTCTAAGCATGTTTGTTGAGATGTAAATCCCTATATATAAATGGAGTTTGCTTTCTTTAATAGGTATATAGCAATAGCAGTAGCACTTTATTTTTATTTATTATTTATTTTATTTATGTGTCTTATATGCCGCCCTTCTCCTGAAGGACTCAGGGTGGCTTACAAAGGTTAAAAATAACACAATTTAACAGTTTAAATAAAATTTAAAAATCCAATTAAAATCAACTAAAATTATCACAGTGTAGAAAACCCACAATGGTTCAGCACATTTGCCAATTATTCTTCTAGATATGGGGAGTTTTCAACACAAAGAGACCAAACGTCTTATCCGTCAGTCATACTGATCTATATGTGGATCCAACCCCTCACAGGTAGACAGAAAATAGTTCTTGAAAAAACTTGCCAACGCCTGACCCACATACGTATTTGTCATTTTCAAAAGTTAAAAAAAAAGGCTTGTTACCTTGGTTCTTCGGGCAGCTCTTCAATAAACCCAGATTCACACCTTGGGCAAATGTAATCCTACAGGAGGAAATGTTGTGTGAGAATGCTTTACGTTCAAAAAACCAGCAAGGAGCAAAAGATGGGAGATTGCCAGGATGTTCTCCAGCAAGAACTCATCAGTCCACCACTGTCCAGACTTCAATGTTCCTCAATTCAACAGACCCGGCCTTGCCTCCATTGGCAGCTAACTTTTCATGAATTAGAATCACTTATAGCAGTGTTTCTCAACGCCGACTGGCTGGGGAATTCTGGGAGTTGAAGTCCACTCATCTTAAAATGGCCAATGTTGAGAAGCACTTACAGATTTCCTACCACTTCACTCGGGCAGTGGTATAAGTTATTTTTGCACATTAAAAAAGCAAATGAGAACCCTCTATACTGAAAGGGGTTCTATTTTCTACCATACACAAGCAGAGTGTTTCCGTAGTGGATACTTGTCTCACATGCAAAATTATATTCCCACGGATAAAGAGGAGAAGCGAAGCTGAGTTCAAGTACAGATAGTCCTGTAATAGTAGCAAGTAGTAAGTCGAGAACTACTTGTGCCTCTTAAAAATAATTACACATGAAGGAGAAAGCACTGGATTGTCTTGCCTTACTAAGGTGATGTAGCATTTTTTCCTGAATACAGAGTGTTAAAAGCTGGGAAAAGCTGCATGCTTGCCTGGCAACAGCAGACTGGCATTCTGAAGAACCTGATTTATCACAACAAGCTGCCTGCCAGAGCAGGTGTTCCCCAACCTTCCTGGGATGAACTTCCAGCAATGCATTTTGTAAACTTGCACCTGAACTTGCAGGAATGCATTGTGGGCATTCCTGCAAAATGGCTATCGGGGAGACAGTGTATATTCACAATATGGCAGCTGTTACTTGGAAACCGCTTCTGGACTTTGTGCGCAAGACACATAAAAATGAATCCTCGACGTTGGGTTTTGCCTGATTAATATAGTTATTTGATATAGAAATAGCTAGTACTTGTTAAGCTGGTAAAGTAAAAATGCTGAGGCTGTAATTTTATCCCGTGCTTTATTGCGCTGAAAAAAGCTGGATTCCCCCCCCTCCATCTTTCCTCATGTACTTACACCTTCCTTCCCCTTCTCCACTTTCTATTATCTGTATTGTCTTCTGTATTTTATATGATAATTTTTGGAAAAATGCTA
>JANHZT010011225.1:0-10631 GCA_032468215.1 Stegonotus admiraltiensis | reverse complement strand
GATAAAATCCCTGCGGTTACTATTCTCTGATTGAAATATATTTTTCACATTGTCACATCCAAAAATATTATTTCAACATTTTCTGTATAGAAATATACAGAATATACAGTATGTAATACAAATAAATAGTGCTTCCTTCTCCCATTTTTCCCATGGGCTAAATTGGGGCCAAATTACCCATTGAACATTATGGTTGTGGGTGATCTAGAAATTCACTCTCCATCATTATTTCAACATTTTTAGACAAATTACGTTGTGTTGGTCCTAACACTACATTATTACCTAACCTAAAGACAGTTTTTGTTTCTATTTTACAGATGGGAATGAGAAAATACTTAGGGCACTAGCTTCATTCTATACAGAACAAACCATATCAACATACTATCTGAAAACCCAAGTGTTTACCAACTTTATTACATTACAATTCACAAATGACAAATAAATGGGACTGAGACTTAGTAGATGTGCATCTATAAATACCTTTAGGTACCTTTCCTTGCTTCTCTATCCTGAAATGTTCATCTTTTTTACAATCAGATATCACACAGAATACCCCAACAGCTATTGTACGATTTTAAAGAAGCCCATAATATCCATATAGCATGAAAACCTGTCCAAATTAAGGTCATCCCTCGCCTTTTTTATGTCTCCTAAATTTACTCTTTTGCTAAGCTTAACATTCTTGAAACAATTCAAAATAAGTTGATTCAAGCTAACACTAATGGTTTCACTTTATGTGTAGAGGCATGTATAGTCTTGTTGGATGCCAGAGCATGGTTCATTTTTATTATCTTTTGGCTAAAGTTAATTCTGCTACCTTACACATTTGACCCTATTTAAAGTCATCATGACTTTTAAAAAAAGCTCTAGATAAAATTTATTGGGCTTCTGTATTGAAAGTCTGTTCATTTTGATAATGCTAGAACTGCCCTCAGCTGGCGTATAGACAATAAATTTGAGATACAAATCTCTAAATAAATTTAAACAAGGTGTCACATCCCAATATTTATCATAGTGTTTCAGAAGAGTTCTTTCAAGCCTTCTATTTGTTATCCATTATTATTCTGACATTTCTTAAAGCCTTCACTTTAGCCAGGCTGGATGCATTAGGCTTAGCATTCTTTTTGGACATATTAAAGGTATAGATAGTCCTTGACTTATGACTACCCCATCAGTGACTGTTCCAAGTTATGACAGAACTGAATGAATAATGGTTACAGCCTAACCTCAAAGTTCCAGCTACCCAACATCCCCAGTCACTTGGTGGTGGCCTAGGTACTTGGCAATTTGTTCACACTTAAAGCCAGTTGCAAGCACCCTGCAATCACACGCTCACCAGTTGCAATCTTCCCACCTGAATTCCTCAGGAAGTTAAAGCAAAGTTGGGCATATCTTTGATGATCACAAACAACACTTAGTGGTTGGATTACCAGTAGAGCAAAGTCCTGTGTATCTGTATGCATATCTAGATCACTTGAAACTTCATCACTGAATCTTTCAGAGGATATTTTAGTACTATGAGGACACTGTTTCACTTGCACCGAATTGCTTTACTTTCAAATACTTTTGCAAGGCCCTAATGATCACCATTGAAAGATGGGGAGGATTAGAGCACAACACTTCTAACATAGCATTATTTAAAAAAAAAAACCTGAAGACTTCTTTAACAGCAGAATTTCAGTTGCAGTTCATCTTGTTTCTTACAGCAAGAAAGCAGTGACCTGAAAATACATTTAGTGGATTGGAGAGAGACTGAGAATATGATCTAGAGGTTAAAATTGGAACCCTATCATTTTCTATGATTTTAAAAGCTTGAACACACAATGGAAATTCAGTTGATACATTTAAGCTTTTCTTCTAGAAAAGAAATTGTCTGATTGATGTTTCCATAAACCATTGTATAGAGAGGAGTATTTATCCTATATGATAAGTACAGTTTTTTCTAATAAGTGATTGATATGTTTCCATAAATGTTTACCCTGAAGAAGTTCATTAGACTTAAAAATGGTTGTTGAAGGGGAACTTTCAATATTCTTTAGCTGAAATTGTACATCTTATCGTGGTTTTTTAGTGGCAAATCCACCTGAACCTTTATGAAAAATTAACTATTATATACTAAAAAGGATTAATTTTAGTAAGGGATTTATTTGTAATCAACATTTTAATCAAACACTCTTTTCAAATGAGGAGCCTGGCAGTTGTATTTTTCTTTTTGACAATCTATGCAACCCATTTGGAGAGAAAATTTATTTTGTTGCTGGTCCTGCCAGAAATGTGTTTTATGTATTCACATATATGTGTAAAAGATCTCAGAAGTACAGCTTTCTGTTCAGTGCAAGAATCCAGTACTGCCACATCTCACATTGTTTTCTAGAACTAGACTTTCCCATTTTCTATCGTCAGTCTTCATAGGATTATTTCTAATTGCTTGATCATTCTCAAACCCATTGTCTCTGCTTTAATACAACCAATGACGGGTAGCCATTGCCTTTGGTCTATTGTTGAACTGCCCTTAGCGTTACAACGATTTTTCTAATTTTTATAATATTCAAACCTCTATGGAACAAAAGTTTCACAGCAATGGTTATGGGCTTCAAATGCTAAGTGCAACTGAGCAATGAATATGTCACCTTTTTTTTTTTTTTTACAAAACCAATGCATACAAAACACAATAAAAGTGGCATGGCTCTCATCAATCAGTTTTACCTGCATTTTGAAGCCAATAGCTATGACTGCTCATCCCCTGCCTTTTATTTTATTTTACGAAGCACGTGCATGAAGCGAACTGGTCGTAACACCAGTTGAAACCCACCACTGTTTGTACTCCTTTTTTAATATAAAGTTTTATTCTCTTTTAATACAAACATTTCATCACTTATTAAACAGTATGTCATCTGGGTACAATTTTTTTTCTGTCATAACAGTGTAAGCTTACCACCATATTCATTATTTATATCTTCTCTTATTTTAATACTAATACATAATACTTAATGTATCAATTATTGTAACATTTCTCTTCTTAACTTATTTAACTTTATAATACCTTACTTTCATATTTATTCTCTAACCATTGATAAAATAAATCCCATATATTATAATAATCAGATTCTTCCTTTTCTTTAATTACAAGTGTTAATCTGTTCATTTCTGCATACTCTAACATTTTCTTAATCACATTTTCCTCTATATGTCTTTGTATTCCTCACCTGGTTGCTGCCACACACATTTGACGCCATCTAAATAAGTTTATCTTGGTCTCATCGGACCACAGGACATGATTCCAGGAATCCATGTCCTAAGTCTGCTTGACTGCAGCAAACCGTTTGCAGGCTTTCTTGTGCATCATCTTTAGAAGAGGCTTCCTTCTGGGACGACAGCCTTGAAGACCAATTTGATGCAGTGTGCGGCATATGACCTGAACACTGAAAAGCTGACTCCCCACCCCTTCAACCTCTGCAGCAATGCTGCAGCACTCATACATCTATTTTGCAAAGCCAACCTCTGGATATGACGCTGAGCACGGGCACTCAACTTCTTTAGTCGACCATGGTGAGGCCTGTTCTGAGTGGAACCTGTCCTGTTCAACCACTCTATGGTCTTGGCCACCGCGCTGCAGCTCAGTATCAGAGTCTTAGCAATCTTCTTATGGCCTTGGCCATTTTTATGTACAGCAACAATTCGTTTTTTCAGATCCTCAGACAGTTCATTGCCATGAGGTGCCATGTTAAACTTTCAGCAACCAGTATGAGAGAGTGAGAGCGATAACACCAAATTTAACACACCTGCTCCCCCTTCACACCTGAGACCTTGTACCACTAACAAGTCACATGACACCAGGGAGGGAAAACATCTACTTGGGCCCCATTTGGACATTATCAGTTAGGGGTGTACTCACTTTTGTTGCCAGCAGTTTAGACATTAATGGCTGTGTGTTGCATTATTTTGAGGGGACAGCATATTTACACTGTTATACAAGCTGTATATTCACTACTTTACCTTGTAGCCAAGTACAATCAAGTCATTTCTTCAGTGTTGTCACATGAAAAGATATACTAAAATATTTATAAAATGTGAGGGGGTATACTCACTTCTGTGTTATATCGTTTGTGTAAATCGTTAATGAAGATGTTAAAGAGTACTGGGCCTAAAATGAAACTGGCTGCTTATTTCCTTCCATGTAGATGTAGTCCCATTGAAGACTACATGTTAAGTTTGATCTGTCAACCAGTTACAAATCCATCTAGTGGTAATGCTGTCTATCCTACTTTTTTCTTTTTAGCTTACCAAGAAATAGGATGTGGTCTGCTTTATCAAATGCCTTACTGAAATCCAGGTATATTCTGCTGGTTCACTAATTTAGTCACTTTGTTGAAGAATGAAATAAGATTTGTTTGGCATGATCTGTTTTTAATTAATTCATGTTGGCTTCTGGTTATAATTTTGTTTGTTTCTAGGTGTTTGCAGATCTGTTGCTTGATTTCTAGGGTCTTCCCAAGTATTGATAATAGGTTCATTGGTCTGTAGTTTCCTGTATCTGTTTTTTTCCCCTTTTTTTGAAGATAGGAGCAACAACATATAACACAAAATATAGCATCATATAACATATAATCCCCTGAATTTTTAAATCCTGGAAAAATTATTATATTTTATCAATTTTTCAGCATAAAAGATAGGGCATTGTATGTGTTTCTAGATATGTTATAGGGTCATTCCATGTCAAGTGGTCTGATTTCAGAAAAGTGCCCCGCTCTATCAACAAGGATTTCAATGAAATTTTGTGTGAACATGCACACATGTTCCCAATGAACATTGGTAAAGTGTTACATGTGCTGATGCAATACTTGTGGAAATATAGGCATTTGTGTGACCCCATACCGCAGCCTTCTACAGTATGACTCTGAGATTCCAGCAACTTTGAGACATATCTCCGGCAATATTTTGTTGAGAAAAACAAAACTTGATCATCTTGTACAACTTTTTGTGCTCTATTAAACAAAATAATGAAAATGTTCTCATGAGCAATCTTCCTCTAGATAATTTGGAGCAAAGTTGGACAAAAACAGTGAGGCTTGAAAAAAGGTTAAAGTTTGGCTTTTTATATCTCTGGAAGGAAAGGTATGATAAATGTCAAACTTTATGTGTAATAACAACACAAGATTTTCTAATATAAAATTTCATTCTCCTACTGCTTTCCAATAATTTACAAATTGAGTGTAAAGTTGACATTTTTTGTTAAAAACGCCAAAAATAGGGTATTTTTCAGCCCGCTTTTACAAAAATAGACCTTCTGGAAACTCTGTTAAATCATTGAGCATGTTTCAACCCCCCTAAAAAAGTAGGATGCTGAAGAGCTGATGCAAATTGGAGCAGCCAGACAAGCACCTGGAGCAGAAGAATGGCAAAGGCACCTAGAGATTCTGTGAGAAACACTGCGTTTCTATTGGAGAGAGCCTGGCCACATGGTTATGAATGATGAATTGCCCTACTAAGCCTCCCAGGAGAGGCAATAGACAGACCAGCAATGTCTTGACTACTCATCGCTTGGACAATAAGCCCCAAGGCCTGGGAAACAAAAAATGCCCCCCTTCTACAAACTCACAGAGGATGCCGCCCAAGCACTAAATGGAATTCAGTTACTTCCATGTTCAGGTATCTTAAAATTTGATTCTATCCTGACACTTCCCAGTGGTCAGGAAACCACCACCGCTGTTAGATTCTGGGTCAACCTCCGCATCATAAGCCTAGCCACAGACCAAAAACTTGAGATCTGTACAGTTCTCTTACGTGTCCATTGCCAGTGATAACTATTGATGGGCAAATCTCCTGCCTCAGCTCCCACCTTCTTTGTACACAAGAAGCAAGACCACAGTGGGGCTAACAGCAGTGAGGACCCCTATGAATGTAGTCCATGATTAGAAGGCTTTAAATGCAGTCACAATAAGAGACCGTTATCCACTACCATTAATTCCAGAGGTATTAGATAGATTGCAAAAAGCAAACATTTTTATGAGATTGGACCTCTACAATGCCTATAACTCATCTGGATCAAAGAAGGCCATGAATACTTAACTGCCTTTGACACTAGATATGGCAAATTTGAATATACAGTGTTGCCTTTTGGACTGGGTAACGCAGGGGCCATAGTTTCCAGATTCATGAATCAAGTCTTTGCAGATATATAATATATAACTTTGTGGTCCTATATTTAGATGATACTCTAATCTGAGAATGAGGCTTAGCACACATACCACGCGTGCATAGTCCTCAGTAGGCTAACCTCTTTGCCAAGCCAGAAAAATGTGCCTTGCATTTGACTTGCAGCAGCTAGACGTCTTGGACTATCGTATTTCCACAAAAGGCATCCAGATGGATCCCCAGAAGATCCAAGCTATACAAGACTGGCAAGCCTCTTATAGAAGCAAAGACATTAAACACTTCCTGGTCTTTGCTAACTTCCAGAGGAAATTTATATCAAGCTTTGGTCATTAAGCCAAACCACTGAGCCAAATAATGAAGAAGGGAGTTAAATTCACTTGCACTTCTACACATCAATCAGCATTCAAAGAATTAAAGCAGCTCTTTTTTTGCTAGCCCCTCCAGATACAGCAAAGAAATTTATTGTCCAAACAGATACCTAACATGTTGCTACTGGAGCTGTTCTTTTATAGGAGGGAAAGAGAAAACACAATTTCCTGCCATTTGCCTTTTTCAGAACCCCGACTGCCCCAGAATGCAATTACGACATCTTTATAAAGAACTCCTTAACTGCTGTTAAACAACATTGGAAACACTTCCTAGAAGGTGCACGCTTTCCTGTAAAGGTCAACACTGACCACAAGAATCTACATACCCTGCAACAAACTAAGCAGCTTTTGTCAAGACAAGTCACATGGAGCCAATTCTTCTCATGTTTTGATTTTTACATTAAATATGTCCCAGACTTCAAGATCCAAGATGTTAATGTAAGATGTGCTCTCTCTTCTATTCCCTTCCTCAACAGACTCCAGAACCAAAAACAATCCTACTAGATGACTTCTCATAGCCCAGGATAGATGATCTCAAGGAAATCCCAACAGCTACTGTAAACTCCGAGGTACTGCAGCTTTTCCATGATAATCGAATGGCAGGGCATGAGGGCATATTCAAAACCTTGCACAGAACCTCAAGAGACCTTTGGTGGTCTAAGATAGCTGCAGACATCAAGGAATATGTGGCCTCTTGCCACACATGCAAATCCCTCAAAAGAAGCCTGCAGGACTTTTGCAACTGCTCCCTATCTCCAGTATATGGTCTCTCTGGATTTCATTACTGTTTTACCCTCTGCCCAAAGCTTCACTACCCTACTTGTGATGGTAATTCTTTTTACCAAGATGGCCATTTCATATCCTGTAAGGGTTTGCCCAATTCCAAAACGTAGCCCAACTTTTTCTAGACCATGTCTTTCACTACCATGGCATGATCTCAGCACACATGTCAGACACAGAGCACAATTCCTATTTAGATTTTGGAAAGCACTTTTCCAATTACCAAATGTCAAGGTCAACCTTTCCTCGGCTCACCACCCTGCTACGAATGGGGAGGCTGAAAAGAGTAACCAGCTCCTCTAGCAGTACTTGAGGTGCTCCTGCACCTACAGCTAAGACAACTAGTCATCATTACTGTCACTTGCAGAATTTTCTTACAATGTGCTGCTCTCATTTACTTCAATGACACTATTTCAAACCATGTAGGGCACACACCCTAAAGTGTTGCCAAACCACCCTGCACTTAACCCTGCTATTCCAGGCATGGTTGACTTCTTACAGTAGCAACTTACAGCCCAAGACCTTTTGAAACAGCAACTTGACCAAACAAAACTGGCTTACAAAAAGGAAGCAGATGCACAGTTTAGGGTGTGTTAAAGATACCATTGAAGGTATTTGCTTTCTTTAAAGGTCAGAGAGACAAGATTGATTCTTTTGGATTGCACCAGATTGGTTTGTCAAATGTGCCTGAGCAGAAACAACTAGGCAAAAGGCAAAAGCAGCAAGATGAGAAGAGACAAAGCCTCGTTAAATATACCCATAAAAGTATTCCTGATATTTCGATACTGACAAATGAAGTAATTATCTCTTATAATGAAAATAAAGAACAGACAACTGATGAGGAAGAGAAATGTGATGGAAGTTATGAAGAGGCTTTAGACTAAACACGTGCCTTCTACTTCAAAAGAAAAGACAGAATACAATAGATTAGAAATAACGAATTTTGCTATGCAAAGCATAATATATGGTGTTGGTTTATGTGCCACTGCTGTTATTATCACAGCCATCTTAATAGATGCTGGCTTAATCACCAAAGAAGAGAAGAGACTTGTAGTTGACCACAATAAAGTCAAGAGAGCCCAGAAAAAAAATGAAGTCCCTAGATCAAGAATTTGATGAGCTCTGTAAGAAGCGAAATAGAACACATCTTCTTTGACCACTGTATAGATGCAACTAAAGTTATGCTGAAAGCAAATAATTCAGACCAGCAATTCCTGAGTGCCATCAAAGAAGAACATTATTCTGTGTGCGGTGAGCTGAGTGGAAGACATCTTTATCATTTCACTCCAGAGAAAGGCTGAAAACAGGAAAACTTGCTCAAGTGATTGCAGATAATCTGGTGTATTTCATGAGGAAGAAAGGCATTGACAAAAGTTTGAAGGCCATTGAAGGAGATTCTATAAATGTTAATATTGGCTGTGAAGGTAGTGCCATGCACTAGGTAGAAGTTAAGCTTGACTGGATCTGTTGATCTGTTTGGTGTGTCCACTCCACATGAATGAGTTACCCCTATGACAATCACAAAACTGGATGGGAATACCTTGTCTAACAACTAATAGGCAGGTAAAATTGGCAACATGTTAGACACTTCAACAGAAATTGAAATTGATCCTTCATTCACCAGAGTATCAATTGGTGAGCCTCTCACTGAGCAACAGTCTTGTAAAGGATCTCTCTCTCCTGATCAAGCGTATGGATATAGGATCACAAAAGCAATAAGGACAGGAGAACTCACAGATCTGGCTCTTCTGGAAATTGGCCATTCACGATAGTTGACAACTGCAAATAGGCTTTGCTGAATATGAGTTTCAAAATAGGCTTTAAAGGCAAAACTCTCTAAAACTTAAGAATGATAGTGGAATATATTGTTGGTGTGTATAATCCTTGCTGGTTCAACATCAAAGTAAAACAGTCCTGGATTGAAGGCCCACATAATGTGTTGTTCTAGTTGCAACAAGTCAGACTGCGAAAGAAGGCTGTAGTAGATGCTGTTTTGCCAATCTTTGATTGTTCAGCATGGTACACTTTCAGTAAAATGATAATCCAGACACTTTTGTGTTCAGATGACATTCAAGAGAAGAGAGCTGGTGTACAAAAGATAATTGACTTGAGGGGTGCAGATGATGATGCTCTGGGTGATTTTTCTGTACGTGCAAGAAAAATGCCTGTAATCAATGCCAGAGCATCTATTCTGCTGGAGCTGATTGACTGGTCTGAATGTGTGTATGAGCCACTTGATGTGCAAACTTACTATAGTGGAAATAAACAAGTTAGTTGATGAACTAATGCTAGTACTACAGTAGCCCTGTCATGTCCAATCAATAGAGAGATGAGTGAAACAAGTCACAGAGGTAGCAAACAGAGTGTATACACATGAGAAATGTGATCATAGGCCAAGAAGCAAGTTGGTGGCGGATGCCAAACAATGAATCAAAACAATACTTGATGAAACTCGGTTAAACATTTTTGTAATTCAGATAATTGATTTCTGATATTACTTTATGATTGCATGGATTAGTTTTTGCTTAGCTAGATGAGATACATGCAGGAAAAAAATTAAATTTTGAGAAGATAAGGTTAACAGTATTTGGGTTACAAGAGATTTTTGTGAGATGATCAGATGTGGATTTACCATACCAAGCTAAATGTGCAATTGCGAAATTTTAATTTTAGTGAAAAAATACTGTATTTAAAACTCCTCACTGAAAAATATTGCAAAAATTAATTTTGATCCCATTAAATGACATGCCCTAAATTGCACATTGGCATGAGAAGTGAGAGAGAAAGTTTGTCTCCTTCTCCTCATGCCAATGTGCAGTAGGAGTAGCAGACAAAGTTTGGCTCTCTACTAGATTATGGGCCATTTTAAAACCTTCCAAGAAGGTAGACGCTAAATTTGTGGGCCCATTTGAAATTCTCCACTAATCAACCTTGTAGCTTCCCATCTCCAATTTATCTCCATCAATGAAGGTGCATTCAATATTTCACTGAGCATCACTTTCCAAAGACGCCCCTCCCCAAGCACAATAAGATCCCAACGACATCCTCCACCACCAGTCATAGTAGAAGGAAAACCAGAATGTGAGGTGGAAGAAATCCTAGATTTAGGAAAAGAGGCAAAGCTATCCAGCACTTAATTCATTGGAAAGGCTACCTTGTTTCAGATCACTCCTGGGAAAGCATATGATATGTTCATGCCCCTGATTTAGTTCATCAGTTTCAATAGTGTTTTCCTAACAAGCTAAGGTCAAGCAAGCTACCATTGCCCCACCCAATTTTTCCTGAGGAACCTGTGGAGGAAGAGGAAGAAGAGGAAGAAGAAGAAGA
>JANHZT010011223.1:247148-258626 GCA_032468215.1 Stegonotus admiraltiensis | reverse complement strand
CCCCGCCTGGCCTGTGAAGGTAAGGGTGACAGTGGGGGATGGAGAAGCGGCCAGGGCAGAGACAGGGAGATACAGAGAGAGGGGGAGAGAGACAGAGAGCCAGAGAGAGAGAGACAAAGAGAGAGGGAAAAGGGGGAGAGAGGGAGGGGGGGAGAGATAGAGATGTCAAAAGGATTTTGTGGTTCCTGGTGTATTTTAACAACTGGTTCTCTGCCCTAATGACCGGCTGGGTAGGCATGGCTGGGGTGTGTGTCATGTGACTGGTGGAAGTCAGTGACATCGAGTTGGTCCACCCAGGTTTTGTGGCTCACGGTGTTTTCTTTTCTGTGGGAAATAAGTCCAAATGGCTCTTTGAATATTTAAGGTTGCAGACCCCTGAGATAGATAGACAGACAGAATTCCTTTATAGTCAAATCCATCACATCAGCATCTAATGATATCCAACATCATAATGACAAATAACAGTATCAAGAATAAAGCCAACTTTATGCTGAGAATAACACTGCATTACCGGTATGTTGCACAAAATCAAATCGCAAAACAATCAATTCTTTGAGAAAACTATTTAAAACAGGTGGATCTTTTGAACCCGATTAAATATCTCTAGTGGTATACGACTTTCAGTTGCACTGAGGTTTGTAACATGTGCTATCATTGAGAAGGTCTTTGTCTCTACAAACATAATTATAATCCTCTGAAACTAATCCTAAAATATTGGCACTTGATACTGGTGAAGGCGGCACTTCAAATCGTCTAATTCCAAGCCATAGCCACATGTTCCAGCTTCATGCAGAACACATGTTTTCTTACAAAGACCAAATATAGTTGTATTTTTTGAAAATGAACAAAAACTAAGTAGCCTCTGCGCGTAGTGCAATTTTGAAGGTGCATAATATGGACTTTGACAAAAAGTAATTAGTTAAACAGGTTTAAGTGGGGAGGATCAACTTCATAGGATTTTGTTCTGTCTGGCCTGAAAACAGATGTTTGAGATTCAATTTCTCTTAGCCTTCTTCAATATGGAACATGCCAGTTCCATCCCAGATTTTTCTCAAGAAGGTCAGACTATTTTTCTTTCATCTTCATGTAAAAACAGAGGAATAGAAATGGTGAATTGTTTATTTTCTTGTAACTTATTTTAAGTTAAGTTAAAGGATGTCTAGTCAAATAATTGTATGATAGCAAATCAGTACACATCTGTTTTTCTCACTACTACCATTCAGTCTTTTTCATATTTCCTTGTAGATCTTTATTTAGTTACTTTATTCTAGCAAATGCAAAGTTGAATCTTCTTCTTTTTTAAAAAATGCTGGCAGAACTGTATTCCAAGGCTACAAATTCTGTGGAAAGAATTTTCATTTCTTTCATTCTTGGTCTCTTTTATATCTGCAGGACATAGAACAGGAAGGGGGTTCATAAGTTGTAATTTTTAAAAAGAAAATTGAATGGAAAATTAATATAAATTTCCAGTCCCATCCACCTCTGAAAAATCAAACCGGTTCAGTAATAGGATTTAAAGCTTCATGGCTACACACATTCTTCCTTCTCTTTCCACTTCTCTTCTTTTTCCTTCTCCTAACTTACATATTTCAGAACCATATTTTGTGATGATGATTAAACTGTGGTTTCCTCTTATAGTTTTGTAAGGTTGAGGATTTTAATTAATTATGTTAATGAGGATATATATGCTGGATGCATATAAATAAATCAGTTCAAGAATGAGAAAGTTCTTATAGACATCTTTTCTCAAAGAGCTCATGGCAAATGGCTTTCAAAGGGGACACAAATAAAATAAAAACTTCTTACGTGTGATATCGCATGGTCAACTTAGCATTTCAGATCTTCATGTGAAATAACCATGAAGCTGCACCATGACCAACTGTAGTCATATATTCAATGTTTTTCAAAAAGTTGCTATTTCTTAGTGGAAATTTTCATCTTTTAAAATTGGATTAATACATATTTTTGTTTCTCCCTTTCATTCTTAATAAGTTAAAAATGTAATCCTTCCTTCTTTCCTTCCTTCCTTCCTTCCTTCCTTCCTTCCTTCCTTCCTTCCTTCCTTCTTCTTTCAGTGGAAGTCCCAAATAAGTGTGGTTAGAGCCATAGTCAAATATGACTTATGTTTAAATATGTTGTTAAACAATTGTTTCAGGGGTGAAATTCAGCAGGTTCTGAAGAACTGGTAGCGGAAATTTTGACTAGTTTGGAAAACCGGCAAATGCCACCTCTGGCTGGCCCCAGAGTGGGGTGGGAATGGGGATTTTGCAATATCCTTCCCCTGGGGTGGGGTGGAAATGGAGATTTTGCAGTATCCCTTCCCTGCCATGCCCACCAAGCCACGCCCTCAAGCCACACAATGCTCACCAAGCCACGCCCACAGAACCGGTAGTAAAAAAAATTAAATTCCACCACTGAATTGTTTAATACAATTGATTCTGCCCATGCAGCAACATTGAGCAGAGTGTGTATGCTTTAGGTCCCTTGGATAAAACTGTGTTCTGTATCAAGATCTAGGAAGTGTGTCTACACTATTGCACTGTCTGCCCTCTAGCACAACAAAGGACGTTCATCCGTTCAGCTCCCACTCAGATGATGTTCAGAAAGTCATTGAAAACTTGACTGTTCTTTACCAGGCCTTGGAGCAGAGTGGTATTTAAATCCCCATAAGATGATGATGTTGTTAAAGAGTATAGTTTATGAACTATATCACATTTTTAAAATTGTTTTTTTTTATATGTAAGCTGCCTGGGGTCATCTGGAGTCAAACAACATCTAAAGTGAATAAATTGAATTCAATAAATAAAATTTAAAAATACATAATTAGTAAATTAGTATGTATAAAACTATTGTTCACAGTTGATCTAGGAGTACATTGACATTTTTAGAAATAAAAAATCTATAAAAACCTCCACATGTTAAAACAACAAATAATAGTGCCAAAACAAGCTATAAAATACACTTATCAGTAGCAATCATTTCCTTATAGCTAAAGGACATTACACTACAAATATACTAAAAAAATGCCATCAGAAAGAACATACTTTGAAAATGGTAGTAACTTTGTTAAATAGTAAATCTCAAAAATTGGTTTTCTAAATAAAACTATGAACTTGTCAATCCCCTTTATAATTAACTGCAATGCTATAATTTTCTAAGAGTATTCTATTTTCAAATAGTTTGTTCATGAATCAATATGTATTTAACATAAAACAGAATAATTCAAATATCTATAATTGTTCCATTGTTCCAAAACCATTTGCAACTAAGTAAAGGAAAGATAATAGATATCTTATCTAAAACAACTGAGTTAATTTGCAAATATTCATTGTTGATAATGATTAATTGCAGAGCTGTCTAGCTCAAAGAAATAACACATGGCAATTTACGTAAACAAAAGAAAATTAAAGCTTTGGGCATATGACAAGATGGTGCTGGCTGGCTGCAAAAAGACAAGATGATAAGTTCCAAGTTAATAATACTGTTTGCAAAACTAAATTCTAAAGGAGAGAAGATATTTTCTGGAAACCAAATTGAAGTAAAGAACAATGGTTGAAAGTTGAGTATCCAGTGTTATAATCTGTAAAGAGAGTTAAAAACAATTCCTTGATGCCTACTTTTCCTGATAACTCAAAATTGGCTAACAATGTCTTTGTGTTTAAAGAAAGTTCTCTTGACATAGTTAAATGAAATGTATTATTTATTTTTCAATTTTGTATTTCTTGAACAAATGCTGCTGGAAGCTTCCTAATAAATGTATTCAATAGAGTCTTTTCCATAACTTGAGATTAGGGGTGTCAAACTCAAGGCCCGTGAGTCAGATCCAGCCCACATGATGCTTAGATCTGGCCCACAGAGCTGCCCTGGAAAAGTGAAAGACTGGTCCTCAGTGCTTCTGCCAGCAAAAACAGAGGTCGCACCCTCCTGCAGCCCTCTGCCAGCACATGCAGTGCCCCCAAGCTCCGTTTCTCTGGCAGAGGGCTGCAGGAGGTCATCACGGCAGAAAACAGGGTCTCAACAAGTGATGTCAAGCTGGCCATGCCCCCTGGCCATGCCCATTCCAGCCACACCATGCCACACACACACACACCGAGGTCAAACACAATCCTGATGCAGCCCTCAATGAAATCGAGTTTGACACCCCTGCTCTAGATAGAATGACCTTCCCCCATCTAGATTCTCTGAATCTAAATTGAGTTTGACTTTTTATTCCATCAGTCCCAATCCTGTCGAAATACATGCTTTCAGAACTCCCTATATTTGCCTTAGTCCATTTTTTAATTTTTAAAAAAAGATTTCATAGACCAATGTAATTATTACGAATGAAGGCAAATATACGTGTCCCAAGATAATGTTGCAGGATCCAACCTGGGTCAGTCACTGGGATCAGAGGTTTTGTCTTTTGAGCTTTTGAACACTTGCTGGAGCCCATCTTCAGGGAACTTTTTTCTAACAGTGAGAAGTTACCGACCGGATGACCAACCCTGATTGGATCCTGCAACGTAATTATTATTTAACATGTTTTTTCATAATATTGAATGCCCATAGCACACATTTGACCAGCCTGCTAAAGTATGGTAGATATGAGAAACCTCATTCCAAATTTATTTGCTGCCTAGTTCCCACTTCTCTGCTATATCATTCTACTAGGTTTCTAAACTTTGTATATGTTAGATGTATACAAAGATAGAGTCATGCATGCATAAAAATATAATATGCATGTTTCTGATATAATAATTTCCTAATGTACCTTAAAGTCTGCATTGTTAATCTAGAATCATCACCATCACCTGTGGCCATTTTCATATATTAATAATACATAAAAATATGTTTTGAAAGGAAGAAGCATAATTCTATTAGGAGTGCTACAGAATAACTTCTTTTAGTAATTTGCTAATGGTGTTGGAATTACTAGAAAGAATATTTTTCTGCAATTATTTTCATCTTCGTTTTAAAAATATGAAATGCTTCCTAATGCACCAAGTTTCTCATTCTTAATTCCTGAAAAATCAATTTAATGTTGGCAGTTTTAAAAAGATTGTAAATTACATGTTTCCAAAGCTGTGACATTAATATCTTTTTTCAATACTTTCCAAGTGAAGGACACAGAATAATCAATTTAAATTACAGGAAGCCATAATCCAACTGAACGTTAAAGAGAAAAAAACTTACTAAAAGTAAAAGCAATAGTACAACTAATTGCCCAAAAAGTGGTGGAACTGTTCAAATAGAACCTGGATAACTATCTTCTGGAAATTGTTTAAATTTGTATTCCTACCCTGAAAAGAAAAATGGCCTAAATGACCTCTTTCTACTCCAGTAGTGACAGCAAAACCAGTAAATCCTTTAGCTGTAACCCTGGGTTAGTTGTAATTTTAAGAAAGAAAATTAAGAAAACATCCTCCATAACAGAGTGCGTATACAGCATCTTCTCATTACTGGATTGATGGTAATTCAGAGCAAATGCATGAATAAAAAATGCCAAATGTTGTAATACCTGAAGTGCAGTTCAGAGTATAAAGCTACAGCCAAAGTTATACAGAGAAAGTCTGCAGAAAACTGAATTAGTTTTCTGACATAAATTGCATATAGTTTTGCCCTTCTCTTTTGCTCTTTCGGTTATGCCTTTTCCTGACCAAAATATTTTAGCATTCTAAATTTATGAAAACTATCCCCTCTTTTCACCATCTAAAATTTGAAATACTTATGGGGGAAAAACCTCTTTTCAAAAAAGAAGCAAATGTCAGAAGTACTCAAATTGTGCGGCAAAATTTAACTTTTTTTTATTGTTATAAACAGTCAAGAGAGAATGCTCTGATTTTGACTCTTCACAAACTGCCTTTCACCAGTCACATTTTATGGGAAATGGTAGGCCATTAGATACTGTTACAAGACACTCTCATCAACTCTGAATATTCTGCCAATAGTAATGAGATCAACTAGAGATCAACAACATCCTTGGTGTTACAGGTTCCCTACACCTCCTACAGATCTTCATTTTCCAAATAGAACAACACTGACAACATAATCAAAATATAGCTGCTTGCTTCCTTCCTTCCTTCCTTCCTTCCTTCCTTCCTTCCTTCCTTCCTTCCTTCCTTCCTTTCTTTCTTGAATTTATATACTGCCCTTCTCCCGAAGGACTCAGGGCGATGAACAGCCATCAAGTAAAACAGCATAGTGCAAAACTTAAAAACAATTTAAAACGAATTAAACCAAATTTAGCCCACATCTAAAAACTCCAATTTTAAAACAGTCAAATTTAAAATTCCAAAATATAAAATCCAATAGCAGATTAAAATTAAAGTACAAAATTTAAAAGTTAAAAAAGTTTTAAAAAGTTAAAAAGTGAGGACAGTATTCACTTCTTTGAAGTGAGGACAGTATTATCCAGCAAAGTTTCAACAAGAAAATCTAGACCTTCCAAATATTTAATTTTCTCTATGTTAATAATGCTATAGTCTAGTAGTTGAACTTCCACTTTCACATTGAACTTCCACTTTCACATTCACATCACATAAATGTACAAAAGTACTATGACCTTATGAAAGAACAGCATCTTCCCTCACTCTACCATCTCCATCAAATGTATGCCATCGCTAAGTTGTACACAAGTAATCATGAATTTGAAAAATGGGCCCATCATAGCCCCAATTGAGGTTATCATGGCCCAGACCAGGACTCAGACTCTGAATCTGATTCTGAAGAAGCTGCTCCAGCTGTTCCTGTGGAATGTCATCTTCAGGAGATCCAAAGTCAAGAATTACACAAGACTGAACTAAAGGAGGCACCATCTGACCAGAAGGAATAGTCAGATGAGGATTATGTAAATCCACCCAATTCTCACATCCCTCAAGTGGAGAAAAGAGCAGAGCAGAGATGTTCTATGAGGCTCCTTGCCAAGCAAGGGAGTAAACTTCTTGGTTAGAGACAGGTCCCTGCAGCCTGATTTAAGAGGTAGCTCTGACCATGATCCCTCATTGGAAGCAACTGGCTGATCTCCTGCTCTAGTGTGCCATTCCTGTAATTCTGATTATGATTCCTGAAATCCTGACCTTTAGACTGGCTGGCAAATCTGACTTGAGTCTCTGAACTTTGGACTGGATTTTGACCATTCTTCTGTATGCTCCTGTTAAAAGTAAAACCATTCAGGCAAATGTCCATTTTTCAGAGACACTGTTTTTTACCCAATTCCTTGCCTGTTGTTATCTCTTCAGCCTTGAGTAAATTGCTGATCTCCATAGTAACTTTATTTGAATGTATAATTGAAACCTGAAGCAAGACAGGGGCTAGCTTCTCACACAAGGATTTACACACCACTGAGTTGTGACTTTGCATCATCAGAACATGGTCATACTAGTGGCCATAATGAAATCATGGGATTTCATAATCTATTACTACTATCATTATTCGTATTTTCATGTTGGTAATACATTGTTTCAGTTGTTTTTCAAAAATTAAAACAGCTTTAAAACAGATTTAGTGTTTCAAGATAGTTGCAGAAACAAAACAACATGCTTTTCATTTTATATTGTTTTTCAGGGAGTTCAGTTTTTCCTTAATTTTTCCCACATTTTCCCATATTTAATCCTTCTGGTATTAATCATATAGGAAACGAAGCATGAAGAAGCTTTTAAAAGAGTGTAAAATGCCTTTTTAAATAGGAGTAAAACATGGATTTGTTAGTCTCTTCAGACCAAATGCTCACCTCTGTTTGCATAGTCTTCCCAAAAGTCTAGAAGATTTGGAGAGATCAAAACCCATTGTAATGAAGTGGATTGTTTACAAACTATGATGTTTTGTGAACAGCAATGTTTAAGAGTATTTTTCTGTAAGAAATTAATATGACTAGACTCTCTGGAAATATTATGAAAGGGAAAATGTTGGAACACTAAATATTCCATTTTATTTTGCATGACTAAGAGCCAGTTTAGGTATATTTTAAAAAGTTTCTGTTAAATCTGTAACTCTACTATTTGAAACTCCAAGTACAGAGCCATAGGAATGAGCATGATTTTGCATCAGGGAGAGGTCTAACCTGTGATCCTAAAAGTGTAGACATCATAGGATCAGAAAGGTCATTAAGGCCACTGAGTACAACCTCTTGCTCAATATAAGAATCCAAATGACAGCGTATCCGGCAGATGGTTGGCTAAGACCCAGCACATATTTAGTAAAGAAGAACTTGCACCATTCTAGGCAATTGATTCCACAGCCAGATGGCTCTTACAGTTAAAACGTTTTCCTCTGATGTCTAGTTTGAATCTTTCTTCCAATAATTTGAATTCATAATTTCTTGCCTTGTAGTCTAGAATGATGGAAAACAGGTCTTCACCACCTTTCAGATATTTGACAAGTGCTACCATAGTCTTCTTTTCTCAATGCCTTTATTGTCTGTTTCATAAAATTTCATTTTGGTTCACCAGTTTAGCCTCAAGTGTTCTTCGCTGAAACCGTTTCACTTAGTCCAAATCCTCCTTAAAACGTTGTGGTGACTAGAACAGACCACAATGCTCACAAAGGGCTCTACACAGTACGGGGAAAAAACTAAAGAATTAGTTCCTGCTATTTGGAAACTATATCCTGTTGATGGAGCCCAACGTCTGCTTTTCTTGCAGACATATCATACTGTGAATTTCTGTTCAGTTTCAAGTCTCAGTACATTTGTTTCTGCGTGATCCAAATCAGTGGTGGGATTCAAAAATTTTTACTACTGGTTATGTGGGCGTGGCAGGAGAAGGATACTGTAAAAACTCCATTCCCTCCCCACTCCTGGGGAAGGATACTGCAAAATCTCCATTTCCTCCTGATCAGCTGGGACTCGGGAGGCAGAGAATAATGGGGGCAGGGCCAGTCAGAGGTGGTATTTACCAGTTCTCCGAACTACTCAAAATTTCCACTACCGGTTCTCCAGAACTGGTCAGAACCTGCTGAAACCCACCTCTGATCCAAATGTTTGATCCTTCACATATAGCATGATGGTCCAGAATAGATTCTGGCTGCAGTTCTGTATGCAAAGGGCAAAAAGAGTGTCACAGCACAAGCCCCTCCCCTTTTTTATATATGTCATGATATTGTAAACTTGTTTGAAAGGTGCAAAAGTTTCAACATGACGGCATAGTGCTGCTTTTATCACTTTGATGAAAGCAGCAAGTTCCTGTGAGTGCTACTGCATATATAAATTTAGCAAATAGTGAGAGCAATTGAACACCGTGGTATCTGTTTCTGATGAGACATTCTAAGAGTGTAACATTATAATGAAAATTAATATCATTGCCTTTAAACTCCACAGAAAAAGCCCCAGCAGCAGTTCATATTCAGGGATTGTTGATAGCAGTAATGTGGACCTGATGGGTCCATTTATGTATCAGTAATTGAACAAAGTACAGAAAGCAGAGAATCAGACATTAACATTATTCATTGGGCATGAATAATGAGTTTGTCCATCAGTCCAAATTTTCTGGGGATTTTCTGAATTATTTCTATATTCTTGGGAGGTAGAAGTAAGTTGTCAATGAACTGATGATGATATCTAACTATTTAGGGCAAAGAACCACAGTAAATATGTTTTTTGTTTAAAAAAAATCTCCCCATAGTAGTATTAACTTGGTAAATGACAGTCAGAAAAAGTCAACCCTGCTGTAATGTTCTATTAAGACTGGGGAAGCCCAAAGTCAAATCTATCTTTAGCCACAGAAGCTCCTGAGTGACTTTGGGCCACTCTCCATCCAGCCTCCATCACAGCTTGTTGTTTGTAGAAAAATGGAATTAGAGCAGTGGTGGGTTGCCCCCAGTTCAGACCGGTTTGCAAGAACTGGTAGTAAAACCGGCGGGAGGCTCCGCCCACTGACCCAGATGTCATCAAAGTTGATCTGCGCATGCGCAGAAGCTTCTGCACATGCGCAGAAAAGCAAGCGCGTACACGAGCACACATGCACGTGTGTGGGCATGATGCAAACCGGTAGTAAAGGTAAGTAGAACCCACCCCTGAAGTAGAGTATGATGCATGAAAGTAAATTAAATGTAACCATGCATTAAATGATGCACTTTGAATAATCAAATCTCTAATTTTACATTAGTGCTGATGGTATTTGAGCTATCAGGGGTTCTTGAGGGAATATCTTAATGTAGTTTATGGTATTAAAATAAAGACAAGGAGATCTTTAATAAAGAAATAAAAAAATAAAACAGTATTTTAATATCTTTATGGTGCAGCTGAAGCTTGATCCCAAAGTTCACCTTACTGCTAAAAGAAGTACATAAAAAAGCAATCGGTTTTATTAAAGAGTGGAATAACTTCCTTTGAAGGAACAATCACAGTATTTGGGAAACTTTAGTTAAAAACATTGGGAGATGAATACAATTATACACATTATGTAAAAAGAAGATAGAAAGAAAAACAATCCTCTCTTTTCTCCCTGTATCATTCCATAAAATTCAGTAATTAAAAAAGTAGTTCAAATTACTGTGCCTAATTAATCTGTGCAATTCACTGTCTCAAAATACAGTGATTGTCACCAACTACATTGGTCTCTTATTTAAAAAGTCAGACGAAGGTCTGCCTCTCTCCTACAAGCACACTCTCTTTTTCTCCCATGCTCTTGCTCTTCCCTCTGGAAGGGGAAAAATGCCAAGATCTAGCAGGCTGGCATTTGGATTCCTGGGAAAGTCTCTCTTTTTTTTTGCTAAAGTAACAGACTCTTGAAGGCCTGCTGAAGCAGTTCTCCAGATCACCGTAGTGTGGTTAAGGGGAATGATTCTGAGTCTCTTTCTCACACTTTCCCATTCCCCTAGGCCAGTGATGGCTAACCTTTTTGCCATCGCATGCCAAAAGCGGGGGGAGCGCGGTGGGGTCACATGCACGTGTGCCCACATCCATAATTCTATGTGCCCCACCCCCCTGTGCTCCCCCCGCTTTTGGCACGTGATGGCACGGTGGGCCCGGTAGGCCCGTTTTTCTCTCTCCCCAGGCTCCAGAGCCTTTCTAGGCACCTGGGGAGGGCAAAAACAGCCTCCCCCCCCAGAGGCCCTCCAGAAGCCAGAAACAGTGTGTTTCCTGACTTCTGGTGGGCCCAGAAGGCCCGAAAATCAGCTGGCCAGCGCACACATGCGTGCCAGAGCTGAGCTTGTGTGCCCACCGATATGGCTCCACATGCCACCTGTGGCACCCGTGCCATAACTTCGCCATCATGGCCCTAGGCTGACATATCTCTTTTATGATGGCTCTGTTCTCTCCCCGTGTTCCAAGGTCCTGCTAGAAATTCTACAATAGGAACTGAGATGAAGAAAGAGAGAAGAGAGAAAGATGGAGTTCCTCTAATCCAGGGGTCTCCAACCTGGGCAACTTTAAGACTTGTGGACTTCAACTCCCAAAATTCCTCAGCCTGCAAGAATGCTGGCTGCGGAATTCTAGGAGTTGAAGTCCACAACTTTTAAAGTTGCCCAGGGTGGAGACCCCGGCTCTAATCCGTCAACATA
>JANHZT010011223.1:212987-227228 GCA_032468215.1 Stegonotus admiraltiensis | reverse complement strand
GGCTGAGTTGACCTTGAGCCTGGTGAGAATTGAACTTGCAGTAATTGCAAGCAGCAGATGTTAATAACAGTGTTTTATGCCACACACCCCAAAATAAGACCTCCCCAAAAATAAGGCCAAGCGCTTGTTTCGGGGTTCAAAAAAATATAAGACAGGGTATTATTTTCAGGGAAACACAGTAACTTATTTATCAATCCAATAAAAATATTATAAAAATTATAACAAGCTATCAAAATCTTTGCATTCCAAATTAACTCCTGATGTTCTATCTAAATGCATTTTTTAATGTATCTTACACTATAAAAGTTGAATTAAGAAGTATCTTAAAACATTAACTTGAGAAACATTTATCATATGATATATTCAAGTATGATAAAAGAATGAATAACTCAGTGACACTATTAAAATTCATCTGGTTAATATAACTGCTGATTAAAAAAATTCCTGTGGAATAACTGTTTCTCTAATGCATTCTTACACCTTGCCTCCACTAGTTCCCTCTTTATAACAGAATAATATTATAAATTAAATGCAGAATCTGCTTATCATGGATTAATCAAGACATTTTCCCCTGGAGCAGAGGAAGAAAAGCAATGTTTATTTTTCCCTTACCTTTATAATCCCTGCATCTTATGGAAATCTCTCAGATAGTTGAGGACTCTTCTATACATAGTGGGAAATGATTGTGAGAATTAAAGGAGGACAGAAAATTGGTGAAAATTGCACATCTCCTTATTGTTACCTGGAGCATGACAATCAGTAACAGTTCTCTTAATTAATCAGTGTTATTCTCATTTTTGCTTCGGTTTATAAGTACCAATAGGTCTCATGGGACCAGTGTAGGATTTACAGTATTTTAGTAGCAGATTTAGTAGCTCTTTAAGTCATTAATAGTATTTCTTGATTTATATAAGTGTATTACTTATTATAGCAGTACACTGAACAGGTAATCTGAATTTTTTCTTATTGTAAGCTTATCTGGATTCTTTTCAAATGAACATTTAATAATTGTTCTGTCCTGTGGTATTTCAGAATGATATTGCTTATTATATCACTTTCTTTTTAAATAAAATTATATTAGAATCTAGCAGTTTCTGCCTATTTATAATTTTGCTATTTTTTCTTTGCTATTTTTTATGCAAGTTTTTAGCTCATTAATTTTGGTACGATACGTTCATTAATCTATTTCTCTCCTGTTTTATTTATAATTGGCCCATAAAATCCCAGATCATTGACTGCACACAAATGTGCACATAGTCTAAATTATTGCAGTATGAGGTAAAAATTGTATAATCTTATTTCCCTTTTCCCCCCAGACTTTAGGGGAGTATTTACATCTCTTGTCTTTCTGCCTTATGTTAATTAATCTTGTAACTGATTTCAAATTTAAATAAGATAGTCCCTACTATTTACTGCCATCTATTTTCTATCTGTGTTCTAGGCACAAAAAGTAACCTGTAAAAAGTCTATCCAAAAAAATTTATTGAGGTAAAATCAAATAAATAATTAATTTACCAATCTAATACTTTTAAGTTTAAGCAATAGTTATTTAAATAAAATCATAATAAATCATTTTAATAACTATGCTGTCAATAAATTTAATAGTTAATGCTGCACCCATTAAATACAACTGAAGTACAGTGCATTCACTGAGAGCCTGCCTAATATATTTGGAGGTTTTTGGATGTAAATTATATCACTCTTTTAAAATGCTGAATGGTATGTCTTCGCTTAAAAGGACATAATGTCTGTGGAGCAGGGAGTGGTGTCATTTTAAGAGATTTTTCACTCCTATATTGTTCCAAAGTTATTTCCCTTAATGTTATATAGAAAGATTTTGTCAAAGAATGGCCAAACTACAGAGGAAGAGGGAGTTGCCAAATATTATTTCTCACTCCATTCTTTTTATGGAAGTTTTCATAGAGTGCACGCTATCCATTATGAAGTATAATTGTGCGAATGAGTTAGGGTATTCTGTTTCTAGAGGTCAAATGACAACTGATACTGTTATGATAATGGAAACTGATATTGTGGCAGTGTCTATAACTTTCTTTGAATCCCAAACATACAGAAAACCAGCATCTCATTATTACTTCCTTCAACTTTTGGAAGTAGAAGATACTTCAGCTGTAAATATAGCAGAATGAAGGGATGAACCACAGATGTTCCACTAGACCACAGCATGCTGCTTTATTCTGCTTACAGATCCCTTATGCCCAATTACTGGTTATAATTACAGAAAAGCTAGAAGATAAAGAGTATTTAATAGGGCAATGAAATCTCCTTCCAATTTCAAAACCTCTGAAAAAAACATTGCATGTGGCTGGCGACAGACCAGCAAGCTGGAAGCTTGTATTCTGTTGTTTCACCCCAGATGCCTTGTTCTTCCTTTGTATAATGCCAGCCCATAGTTGGCAATAAGAGAAATATATTTTGTCCCAGCAATTTGTCTAGCCTCTATTCCTTCCCCTCCATCCTTCTTACGTAGTGGGAATGTTACTTTGTTGACTGGGGGATTTCGAGAATTGAAGTCCAACAGTCTGGATGACAGGTGAGGAATGTTGATAGTTATCTCCTGTGAGCTGAACATCATCATCATCTGTAGAACATTTTTGCCTGACCTCGTGTGGCACAACTGTAATTAGGTATAAGCAGGGGTGAAATCCAGCAGGTTCTGACAGGTTCTGAAGAACTGGTAGCGGAAATGTTGAGTAGTTAGGGGAACTGGCAAATACCACCTCTGGCTGGCCCCAAAGTGGGGAGGGAATGGGGATTTTGCAGTATCCTTCCCCTGCCATGCCCACCAAGCCACGCCACACCACGCCCACAGAACCGGTAGTAAAAAAAAATGGATTTCACCACTGGGTATAAGGTTTGTAAAAGTATCTGGGATGGGGAAAATGAAGAAGTTAGATGTGCCAAGCACATTTCCAAAATGAAAAGGATATGTTAATTGGCCTTATATAAGCCTGCCTCCCTCCCCTCAATATTTATTTTTGTTTCTTCTCAGCAGCATCTGTTGCAAAAGAGTAGAGAGAGCAACCAGCATTACCAGGCTCTATTTTGGGTTCACTGATGTAGGTACAGTTAGCCTTGCCTTTATAGAAGATGGCATATTTACTCTGCAAGATGGCTATTTAAGTTAATGGGGCAATAAAGAGTAATCAATTACTGAGGCCTAGAGTACAAGCTGCACTGTGTTTCATTCCTTACATGCCTATGTTGATCTTGATTTATGGCTTCTTGGAAGACACTGGCTTGTTAATTTTAATTTTACATGCTGCCCAGTTTTGGATCAACTTTTTTGAGGGCATTAAATCTCATAAAATTGGAACCATAGGATACTATTAAAGGAGCATAGGAAAAAAACCTAAAACAGGAATAGTTTCTGGTGCTTATGCTAGAGTTGCATCTGGTAGAAAAAAGAATAAAATGAAAAACAGATTGTAGAAGTAGACTTTTTAAGCTAATCTATAAAGTCAGCAGGATGTTTCCATAATGTTGCATTTAATGGTTCAAATTATTTATAGAAAAAATACAATAGTATAACATCTAGATTACCCTTTATTTATTTAAAAGACTTACATGGCCTCTCAGCTTAAGAGACAGAACTCTGGGTGGCTCACAGCAGTGAGGTACAAAATCAAACCACTATAAAAGCAATTAAAGCAAAAAGGTTTTAATAGTAGCTATAAAACATACTGTGAGCAAAAGGAGAGGCAAAATACCTGAACTTTTGGTCGGTGGGTCCCATTTCCAACATCCAGGAAATTCTCAAATCCATTTTGAGAAGCAAGTAGATCAGCAAGAAAAGAGGTTTGTAATAAATTTGCTGTATTTTTAAGGTGCAGCTGAAGGAGTGGAAGAAATAGGCAATAAATTATTTCAAAATGCCCGTTGACCTTGTAGAAGGCCCCAGATTCAATCACTATATTTTCAGTTAAAAGAATTCCTATATATTAATCACTAGGAAACATAAATGTTGGCCTAAAACCTTGAATGGACCTTGTTCAAGTATCTCTCATCGTTAGCAGTGCTGTGGAGACTGCAAGGAGCAGTTGTTTTGCAATACCTGTAAACCACATATAGCCTATTGCTATGTTGAAGGCAGTGGATACCTTTTTAAAAAATCATCACAATTTCCCTGAGTCCATCACTTGGGAGGAGGTAGCTGGTAGCAGCTTGAAATGCTGTCAACTGTGCCGTTCATAAGTGCCCCCACCATCTGAAGCAGAGTAGAAATGGTTGCAAAGACTTCCAGAAGCTGTGATCCATCTTTTCCACCCTTGTTTGTTTTTATTTAACTTTTGGCTGGGCTTGAACATTAATTATCCCAGTTAGCCCCATCTTTGGGTATAAATCAGGCAGCATGAACACTGGGGAGACAAAAGTTCATTAGTGCTCTATTAGTGCCCCCTTATCTACATAATCTAATTTGATACCGTTTTCTGACTAGGACTCTACCTAAATTGGGCACTATAGACTTAATTTTATCACTCATGCAATGGAAGCATCATGAGATATAATACTCCTCAGGGGTATTATTTTCATTTTTGACTTTAGTGTATTTTTTTCAGTTTTTGTTTGATGTTTATTTAATAAAGGCATTAGGAAACTATGGGTGTCAAACTCATGGCCCGCGGGCCAGATGCATCATGCACTGGCCATGCTCACCTCTGGTTTAGTAAATGGGGAAAAGTCACAATATTTCACATGATGATGCGTCGTCGCGAGTTTGACACCTGTGGTCTAAAGCCTGGAGAGTCACTGCTAAGCCATGGTTTATTTAACTGGTTAATTGAATTAATCATGGTTGGCTAGATAAACAGAACACAGTAAACCTAAACTATTCTATCTAAATCAGTGTTTCTCAACTTTGGTAGCTTGAAGATGAGTGGACTTCTGCTGGCTGGGGGATTCTGGGAGTTGAAGTCTGCCTATCTTCAAGCTACCAAGGTTGAGAAACACTGATCTAAATCATGGCAGCTCAGTTTATACAACCCACAAAAAAAAATTAAGCTATATTATAGATGAGTGTACTGTTTGAACCTATCAGCCTTACTAGGTAGACCAGACAGGAAACAACTAGAGGAGCTAATTCTATTTTATGGTAATGCTATATTAACAGAATTGTGCAATCTGAAAGTAATCCTGCCGTCTCTTTCACGGAAACATAAAATTCTTAACTGATCATTTGAAACTTGCCAGGATTTAATCCTTCCAGAAGAAGCAAGCATGCTTGAAAATGATTTCCCATTCTGCCCCTCCAAAGTGATATTGCCAGTTTTCAAAAGAAAAAGAAAAAAACTTGCTTTCTCTTCCATTTGGCGTGTTTCATCTACTCAAAAGAGATTTATAGACAATATCCAAATATAATGGAAAGCAGGATAAAAATTGATTAAATAAATACATCCTGTCACAACCCAGAAAAATATTGCTAATTATTGGAGGGGGACATAAGGGTTGGGGTTTCAAAATCAAGTTAAGACTTAAGCCTAATTCTCCTCAAACTCATAGGGTTCTTACCATGGAAGGTAGTTAGTCAGGATACAAACTGGGATTAGTCCTTTGGGATGTTCAAGGTAGTCAACAGTGCCAGGAAGGAAATAAACCAGCACTATATAACCCACCCCCCTTAGGGTGGGGCTCCAAGGCAAAAGATGTGGAAGACCCCCAGAAAGAGAATTTTGCACAGAACATGGCAGCTTTCTCACCTTGACTTCAAGGCAGCTGGCAGAAGCCCTGCCAGGAGTTCAGGGTTCCTGCACTTGGGACAGCCACCATGCTGCCCTTAACTGTGCTGAGAGGCACGCTCTACTCCTGGCCAAGATTGCCAGGGTTTGTTTAGAGACTGAGACTCAGCCACTGCCCCAACTGCCCAACTCTGGCCTCCTGCTGACAGCAATGTGCACCTCAAGTAAATCCTGCTTCTCTAATTTGGGTGAGTGGAGGAACTGCTAGGACTTTTATGATCTGGCCCATGCAATAGCAATAGCAATAGCACTTAGACTTATATACTGCTTCATAGTGCTTTTACAGCCCTCTCTAAGCAGTTTACAGAGTCAGCATATTGCCCCCAACAATCTGGGTCTTCATTTTACCCACCTCGGAAGGGTGGAAGGCTAAGTCAACCTTGAGCCTGGTAAGATTCGAACTGCCAGACTGCTGGCAGTCGGTGATCAGTAGAAGTAGCCTGCAGTACTGCACTCTAACCACTGCGCCACCATAGCTCATACAATACAGTTTGTAGTGATATCAAAGGAACAGAAGTGAGGCTGGTGCTATTTAGGGTCTCCTTGCACTTTACAACCATTAGTTGGGATGTAAGAAAAGTGTCTTTAGGAAAAGAAAGGAAGAAGCAGAAAGCAGCAGTGATGGCTGCATCTCCACAAACCCTGGTGAACTAGGGTCCAGGCAGGTAGGAGGATGGAAATCTGCCCTTGCCCAGAAGCAGGAACAGGGTTGCCTTGTTCTTTAATGTGGAGATAGGAGGGCATCTGCTGTGTGGACTGCCCTAGTAATCATTGAGCTGTGCTATCTTCTGAAGTGTGGAGGAGCACTGAGATTGGTAAGCTGCCATCGTGCTTCTGGTCAATGCTCTCCTGGCTCAGGCTGCATACAATTTGTTTGTTTGTTTGTTTGTTTGTTTATTTATTTATTTACCGCCCTTCTCCCGAAGGACTCAGGGCGGTGAACAGCCAGCAGATAAAAACATGTAATACAAAATTTAAGAACAGTTAAAACTGTTAAAACAGTTAAAATAGAATTAAATTAATTTGGCCCAAATTAATTTGGCCCAAACCTGGAGAGTCTCATGAAGCCCATAAGCTATGATTTTGAGTTTCAGCCTAGTGGAACCTCAGACCTAGTAGAAGCTGTACATTGATGTTTTAAAATACTAGGCAGAAATAAAGGATTTATGTCCTTCCAGAGGATGCTAAATTGCATCTCCCAATATGCTTATATTTGTTCAGTAACAACTGGGGTGGCCACCTATTTCCCCAGCCTGCAAAGAGGTATGTCTCCTTGACATTTTTCAAAGTTTTGCCTACACATTTCTGCAATAACACTATAATCATCTGTTCTTAAGGCAACACTCCGAAAACATGTTCCAAAAAAATAATGCATTGTCAATATGGGTAGAATCATTCCCTTTTAATTCAGGAGAATTGCTGGCGAGCATTAAGGTAGACAATTATAAAGGAATGGTTGTCCAGCAGTGGCAGAGGTCATTTGCTACAAATAAGAAGCAAAAGCATCTGCTTTACTATTCAGGTTTCACAAATAAAATATATTAATGTTTGGAACAGCTGTATATTTTACATGCTTCAATGGATGTGTAATTAAAGAATTCAATTCATTTCTTTGCTGATTTAAAGAATTCTACTGCCAAGGGCCACTTTTTTTGATTGGCTTGTTTAGCATTTGTTCTCCCCCCGCCCCCTTCTTTGGGTAATTTTGCATATAAGTACAACTTTTCCATGTGAGGGCATTTATCCTTGCAGTTTTAAGATAATTGGCCCTCCAATGAAAACACTGAATCCAGTCAAAGCCTGCCCACTTCACCCAATCCATCTACAGAAATGTAACAATTCCTTTATCCACACTTCGACTCTCCCTCTTCCCATGTTTCATCTCAGTTTGCTGGCATTCCTCCATTCTATGTCCAGGCATCAGTTCAAAACTTGCATGTTCTCTCCAGCATCACAGGATGCTGTCCTGTGGTAGCTCTCAACAGATAGACCCTCCTATTGAGAAACTCATTATTTGTTTTACAAACATTCAAGGTAGTTTATTTGAAATATTTTTTCCCCTTCCACATGAATGAAAAGATTGATTGCCTTCTGAGAAAAAAAAGTGAAATCATTAGCAGCAATGAATTCTCCTGGGGTACTATAGACTCCTCTCCAATTTTTAGATTGATTTTCAAACATTATTTGGTATCAAAAGTCAGTATTTGGACTCCTTTCAAGGGAGAGCTCATCTGTTTTAGTGTTCCTATAAATTAGCTGTTCTTTGCAATGATATAAAGTATATCAACTAGCAATGCCTTTAACACATGGAAAACAATCCATAAGGAGAGTGTATCAGCCAGCTGTTGAGCTGATAGACAACCACTGTTCCAGCTTCTGACTGGAGTTTAAGAGAAAATAATGGTGAACAGAACCAAAATAATTTAACCTGAGAAAAAAACTCCCCAACCTGAACCAGTTACGTTACTTTCTTTTATTGCTGTATACAACATAAAATCACAGCTGCCAGTTCTTTAGCTGTATTGCTATTGTTGTTGCACAGCCAGCCTGGTAGGTAGACTGGGTTTGGCATTTTTTAAATCCCATCTATTGAGTCCTTTCCAACAACCTGGGACAGGCAGATCTGTATTAACATTAGTATTCTTTTGAGTCAATGACAACTGCCCAGATTAGCCCTGCAGTTTTCTTGGCAACATTTTGGGGATGGTTTGTCATTGCCTTTTTTCTGTGGTTGAGAGAGAGTGACTGACGCAAGCCACCCAAGTGGTTTTGTACTAAAACAGAACTAGAATTCACAGTGTCCCAGTTCCAAGCTTGGGTCTCCTCAGTCATGAAATACTTGATTATAAATATGAAATGTATTATGTTTCATTTCAATATATTTGTCTTCATCCTTCCCTTCTCAGGGAAATTTCATTCACAGAATTTTACAGGTAGTTCTCAACTTATAACAGTTCATTTAATGACCCTTCAAAGTTATAACATCACTGAAAAAAGTGACCTATGATCGTTTTTCACACTTATGATCATTGCAGCATCCCCATGGTCATGTGATCAAAATTCACATGCTTGGCAACTGACTATGATGGTTGCACTGTCCTGGGGTCATGTGATCACCTTCTGACAACCAAAGTCAATGGGGAAGCCAGATTCACTTAAGAATTGTGTTACTAACTTAACAATTGCAGTGATTCACTTAACAACTCTGGCAAGAAAAGTCATTAAATGGGTCAAAATTCACCTAACAACTGTCCCACTTAGCAACAGAAATTTTGGGCTCAATTACAGTTGTAAATTGAGGAATACCTACCGTGTTTCCCCGAAAATAAGACCTTGTCTTTTTTTTTGAACCCCAAAATAAGTGCTTGGCCTTATTTTTAGGGAGGTCTTATTATTTTGGGCACGTGGAGCAAGATGGGGCTCTCCTTGCCATCTTGCCTGATTTCCAGCTCTGCCTCCCTAACCCTAATCAGAGGAAATGGGGACCGGCTATGTGTGCATTTTAATATTTTTTGGGGTGGGGTATTTTCAGGGAGGGGTTATTTTCAGGGGGCCTTATTTCAGCTTATGCGCTCAAAAGCCCAATTGGGCTTATTATCCAGGGAAGTCTACAGGGTATATAGTGTTTAGAGAGGAAGAACTCCCATTGAAAATCCTGAGGTGTGTTCCCATTCTCTAAACAGTATGTTGAATCTTCCTCGGTGAAAGGTGCTGTACTCCAAGCATACCAGAATGGCAGAAAGAGAAGTGGAACAGTGAGGAGAAGTGATAAAAATTGTGAGCCACTAATTGTGAGCATTTTTATATTTCTTCTGCAGCAGGATCTTAATACAAAACAAGAGTGGCTTCAGATGAGCACATTGTCAAAAAGTTTTACTCAGCCAACACTTCGCTTTGTAACCCAATTTTCATTATATGCATTCATTTATTATTTTATTTTGGGGGGATCTTTTTTCTAATTGAATCTTTCAAACACTTCCCTCTTGGAAAGATCAAAGAGATTGCCAAATTTTCTGCAGTTCTCAAACCACATGTTTTTGACAATACTTGGGGACAGCCAGCTCCAAGTCTGGAAAATGTTCCAAAGATGCTCCTTTTTCTACCAGTGTAGTCAGATCACAGGATAATATAAAAGAGAGCTATAAAACTATGTATTTATATATGTGGTTTATACTGGATATGTGGGATCCACCCATAATTAATGCAGAATACATGTCTCTCTGACTTGTCATAAACAAGACCATCCCAAATATCTAAATGTTTTCAAGTACTTTATATTCTAATCTGTGAACTGTCTTAAAAACAAGAAAGTTAATCCATGATTTTATTGTACCAAATATAGTTCCAAATTGCAAATAAGCAGAAAAGCCATGTCTACCACTAACAATTACAAAATATGTTTTTGTGTTCGTCTGTATGTGTTTGTGTATACATGTATATGAAGCTCATAATAAAAGCAAATGTAAATCAGTTAATCATAGTATTTATAAGTTCTTATATAGCAAAATAAGTGGTGTAAGTAGTTCATACTTGTATCTTGGTAATTCTTAATTTAGAAATTGTATTTTGGTCTTTTCTTATAAAGAGCACTGCTATCTTATCAAGCAGACTACTTTTCTGCCTTTGTCTTTTCCTTCAACACAGCAAGTAATTCGAATGGGTTACCAACTTTATACATATTTTTTAATTGCAGATTTTCTCTAAACCATCATGGTAAAATTGTTCTCTGTGTTAAATGTAATTACATGGTTAAAATATATTAAGCCAGAATTGAATAAATCTATCGTGATGTCTAAAACCATATAGTGTAGAATGGAAATACAAGCATATGTCAAACATGCTGACTTTTAGTAATATCGCTGGCTCCAGTGAGGGCACTCAAATTTCTTACCTGCATTTCATGAACTATTTCTATGTACTTTAGCCACACTTCCTATAGAATAAAATAGTTATATATAACAAACTTTAGTTAAGTTGCATGACTGTTGGGTACTGCTAACTCAAAAATAATGGTACCTTACAGCAAACTCCCAAGTTTATCCTGTACTGTAAATCTTTTTTTAATTCATAATGTATATGGCTCTTAAAATAGACATATCTTTTTTTTTACATTGCATTCTTGGTAACTGCATTGTTTGTTTGTTCCATTTCTATGGCCACCCATCTCAGTCAATGCCTCTGGGTGGCTTACAGTTCATAAAATATATTACAGTTATAAGTTTAAAAAAAAATTTAAAACAATAAAAACAGTAACACCATTCAAAACAACCAGTTCAAGACATTAACAATAATGTAGCTTTTAATGATGTGCTCTTAAAGCACCATAACGTCTCTCCAGAGTGTTCTTGTTTCATAAAATCAGCCAGTCTT
Source organism: Stegonotus admiraltiensis (assembly GCA_032468215.1). NCBI lineage: Eukaryota > Metazoa > Chordata > Lepidosauria > Squamata > Colubridae > Stegonotus > Stegonotus admiraltiensis. The sequence goes on along the minus strand of JANHZT010011223.1, from coordinate 216,105 downwards.
TAGAAATGTTCTTTGCTACTATTTGGGAACTGTTACACAATTATAACTACATGGTGGTGTGAAACTTAATAAAAAGCATATTTTAAACAGAAACATAATGGCAATCCAATCAATGCCAATAAGAAACTTATTCTGAACCAGGATATGTAGACTAGGAGTGTAAAACTCACGTCGTCACAGCTGCGTCATGTGACATATCAGGACTTTTTTTTCCCTTCACTAAACCGGGCGTGGGATCCACGGGCTGGGATTTGACAGCCCTAATGTAGACTTAATTAGTTCTATATTGACAAATGCACATTCAATGCTAGATACCAAAAAAAAAAAATCAATTTTCATGTACCACTGTAAATAAATGAAATTTTAGAAAAGAATTCCTTGATCTGGCATGAAAATGTGTCCTTAAGAGGGGTGAAATGAAGGCAAGAAGAAAAATTTTAAGACTATCTAACGCCATTATCAAAACATGATGAAAGTGCCTTACACCACTAGTGCCAAGAAGCTAGCAACGAGATGTCCTTTACCATACAAGGGCATGAGAAAGTGATAAAAGACTTAAACCTTGGGCTATGAAAATAGGTGGACTTGATTGCTTGATTATGAAGCAGCTGATTCTCATAAGGAAAACTCTTGGATTTTCAAGACAAGCAAAATGAGTCTCTTGAAGTCTTGTCCTTGACTTTTTGCTGTTAGGTCCTAAGTGCAGCTTTGAGATCCTAGAAAGAGATTTATTTTTTTTTACCAAACTCTGGGCAAAGGTCAGACAGTCCTTGTGATTTTAAGAAATGAAACTAGAAACTTTATCTTTACAGAAAAATCAAATAAGTAGACTTAATTAGCTGCCTCTAATATTACTTTGTATTGCAAATTGTAAGTTTTGATCAGAAGCCATGTATAAACAAAATACGTTTTCACTTCATGATCATCTCACTGTTGTACTTTCAGAGTTAGCCCATATTTGTGCCAACTTGAAAAATTGAGTTCCTCTGAATGTGAATGATCAACTATGAATGCGAATGATCAACTATGAAATAAAGGGGTAGAATGAGGTTAGAGTGGCTGGGAAGCCATACATTGTAAATGGGATGGCCTTTCCAACAACATATCAACACTTCCTATAATGTACATGAGAAAAGCAGGTTATTAAGAGTTGTGGGTGAGTTTGACTTGGAGGATATGAAATAAGGCTGTATTTTATTTGTTTGTTTTGTATTCTCTGGCTTCAGTATGTTGTATTGGGCATACAAGACTTGTGGTTGCCTTAAGTGTGGTTGCTAACTCTGTAGAGGCCCTGCTTCAAGCAGACAGCGGCTGGGATGAAACATCTTAGTAAGTCATAATGTGGCTTGCTTGGTTTTGGCTTAGCGTAATGTGTGAATCCAGCCAATTGAGGTAATTCAATATAAACAATAGTGAAATAAACCGTGGCTTACTGCAGTGTGTAAATCCAATGTGATAACTTGGAAAGAAGCATATATAATATATATTTAGTTGGAATCTTAAGATGGAACGTGGGAGATAGTAGCAGACGTTCAAATCAGCATCTAGTAAATACTGTGGTTGCAGCAGAAAATTGCCCATTTTAGCACAGGATTCACTTAGATGTGCTAGTATGCATAGGCAAGTCGCTTAGCTTGCCTTGTTAGGTGAAAAAGAGAAAATAAGGTCACAAACAAAGCTTTTATGAAATTAAAATGGCACTTAATCTGAGAATAAACCTTTGCTTTAGAGCACTAAGATAAGATGTATATATTTCCTAAGAGAATAGGCAACATATTTCTTTATATCTTTTGTCTAACTAAATGATCTCCAAATTGCTTTCTCTTCAAGCCAGATTTCCCCACTCCCTCAAGCCAATCCCTTGCAATTAGGAACAGATGCTATACTGCAGCTTTTCTCTGCCTCAAACACTTCCTGCTGCCTCTTGCATTGTGGATGATTTAGAGATTTTACAGATTACTTTGAAACTCAAAACCACCAACAACCTGTTTCACCTCTATCTCTGAATCCCATCTACTCATCTTTTTAAAGGCCCTCTCTGAGAACCAATCAGTTCTCTTTTACTTCTTGGCCAGTTTTATTACATGCCTGATGCGTATAAACAAATGCAGCTTCTCCCATTAGTAATTTTGAAATTACCGAGTTTCAAATTGCCAGATCTCCCTGTATCAACTATAACTAAGGTATGCCCCGCCCCCAAAATAGATAAAGCAAGAAATTAGGATCCCGTGGCTATATTTTAATGTTAATCAAAGATGACTCGTGGAAAATGAAGATTGAAAAACATACAGTTGCATCCCTGTGCATCAGGTCTTTTTACATCCTATGGAAATGAAAAAGATATATGGGAATCTGTTTGTGAGGTTTGGAGACTGCTGGCTCCCTCCACCAGCAAAGGTGATGACCTGAAGGTCAAATACGATACATTTACTACTGTATGTAATGTGTAGTTTACCCTCTTATTATATTCTTACCGAAGAAAGAAAGCAACAGGTTGAACTGGATTACCACACGATCTTTAAAGCTTTTTGTCTTTCAGTTTGTAATTCCCCCTCCTTCCCTGTGACCTTGTTCCAGTTCACATGCCATTAGATTTAGGATAGGATAGCAGGAAAATGTATAGGGCTGAGGAGGGAGGGGGTTAGAAGACATTGACCAAGCAATCAAGGGCTACATGAAGCCCGGCAAAAGTCATTGCAGTTTCCCAGTTGTCTTTAACAATAAAGAACTAAAAGTGACACTTCATTGATAGTAGTTTCAAACTCAGAAAGGCCCACTCTCTTCCTCAAATATTTTGGTTTGGCTACTTTAATCCCTGAGAACAAAACAAAAAACATCCTTATATAATTCAAGGGATTGCATGGATTAAAAATAACTCTGAAGACTTAATTGGTAATTGCAACCATTGTGGTATTAGGACAACTTATGTAAGGGCGCCACAGTTGGTGTCAACATCTAGCTGTCATTGGCTGATCTCAGAGGAGCTAAACAGGGTGAATCTGGTTAATACTTGGACAGTAATAGAGGACAGCCTTGAGCTTGTCTAGTCTAGAGTGACAAGAGTCCCAACAGTGGCAATGGAAAAAAAATCCACACTGCCGAGAAAAACAACGTGAAT
>JANHZT010011223.1:193284-204235 GCA_032468215.1 Stegonotus admiraltiensis | reverse complement strand
TTTTAACTTTGTATTGTACATTGCTATTTTAGTTGGCTGTTCACTGCTCTGAGTCCTTCGGGAGAAAGGGCGGTATAGAAATTTAATTAATAATAATAATAATAACAACAACAACAACAACAACAATAATAAATAATATGGCACCCCTAGGTCTCATTGTCTATGGTGCTATTTCCACCCATGCAAAGATTTGCTTTTTTAGAATAGCCTGTTTCCCGAGCCAGCCATGGTACCTTAGGCCAGTTCCACCTCAGCCTTAATGTACAGTGCCTTCTCACAAGTATGTGAAATGGAAAACTTGAGGCTTCCTGCTTGGCTGCATATTTTTTGTTTGCTTGTTTGCAGATCCTACTTGTAATGATAATTTCTCAAAAGAAATCTTTTTTACTGGATCTGCTGTGAATTTGACCCTACAGGTAGTCCTTGACTTACAACCTTTAGCTTAGTGACTGTTCACTAAACAAAAGTTCAGTGAAGTTACAAGAGGAAAAAGTGACTTCTGCCCTTTTTTCACACTTATGACCATTGCAACATCCCGGTGGTCACTGATCAAAATGCAAATGCTTGGCAATTGACTCATATTTTATGATGGTCAGTGTTCCGAGATCACATGATCCCCTTTTGTGACCTTCTAACAAGCCAAGTCAATGGGGAAGCCAGATTCACTTAACAACTGTGTTACTAAATTAACAACTGCAGTGATTCACTTAACAACTGTGGCACGAAAGGATGTAAGATAGGGCAAAACTCACTCCATCGCTGTTTTGTTTTTTTGTTTTTTTTAATTTTGATTTATATGCCGCCCTTCTCCGGAGACTCAGGGCGGCTTACAATGTGTTATTTCACTTAACAACCAAAATTTTGGACTCCATTGTGGTCATAAGTCAAGGACTAACTGTACTTTCAAAAGTCCTTTCTTTTCATGAGAACGTAGTATTATTTTCTGTTTAAGTACAGTACTGATGTTCAAATTCACCCAGTGCAGCCATTATTTGTCTGACAGTTGTTTATAGGCTGTTTTGCATGGAATACAGGCATTCTCCTTGACTAAAGGAAGAAAAAAATATCCCAGCTTGGACAAGGAAAAAAAGTGAGCTCAGACAGATTTCCTATGCAGCTTTGTTTAGTTCAGGTAATCCTCAATTTACAACCACAATTGAGCCCCAAATTTCCACTGCTAAGCAAGACAGTTGTTAAATGAGTTTTACCCGTTTTTAGGACCTTTCTTGCCACAGTTAAGTGAATCAAGCTTTCCCATTGACTTTGCTTATCCAAAGTGATCAGAAGTGAAAAACTGAAGTGAGATTGTAAACACAGTCAAGGTTTCCCTTAGCAGCTGCTTCGCTTAACAACTGAGTTGCCATTCCCAGCTGTGGTCACTAAACAAGGTCTACCTGCAACAGAAGTAGAAATGTAAACATTTGGGTATTTTGAAGCAATAAGGAAAACATGTCCATGGAGTAGTTTTCAGAAGTTAAAAATTGGGGTAGGAGGAGTGAAAATGTTAGTTTTCAACATCTTTTACAGATACATTTTGCTAAGTTTATCTTGGCTCATTTGTAAAAGTGTGCTTGGTGCAGCATACAATTGTGTTGTGTATTCAAACCATAATTATATGTTTTTGATTGATTTCAACATGTTTTTAATTTTTGATACACAAAGAGTTACAGGCTGCTCAACTCCTAAAAATATCATCTTTTAATTCTTGTCTGTTTATGAGAAACAGGCAGGCAAAATGTTTATATTAAAAACAGAAGAAACTGTCAAGATTGTTGCAAAAGAAAGGAAGTTACGTATTGATTTTAGCTTCCGCTCTAATGAACAGATACAGAAACAGCTGATTGTGAGAAAAAAGCTTCAATTTTTGAACGGTCTCATTTTCTGAAGCAAGCTATCTCTAACAGACGTTTTTAATTCTTCTAATCCTTATTTTTCTTAGTTTTGAGTAATTTCTGAAACTTAGATTTGCCTCTAGCACTTCACACTAGTGTATTTTACAATTTAATGGATTTCCAAATGCAGAACAATTTCTTTCACATGTTAATCATTTAATATTTATTCAAGTTCCCCTCTTTGATTCTTCTTCAGAAATAAACAACAAAACAAATGCCTAACTTGGAGGCAAAATAGAAAAAATAGCTTTCTTCTTGATTTTCTAATTCCATAACCCTTACTCCAACACTACTCCTACACAACTGGTTGTCTCTTAATACAGCAAAAACATCTATTTTAGACTCTCTTTTGGGGATCAACTTATCAGCCACTTTCCACTCTATGGTGCTAGTGTCACATGTTGAAATAGTTGTATAGGAGAATAACTATTTTTATGGTAGTTTACATACCAAGAAGAGTTCCAATTGAAAACAGTGCTTCTCTATGCTAATTGTTCTCTTTTTGATGTCTATAGGGACCTCCAGGAGCAAAAGGAGATAAGGTGAGTCAAATGAAAAGTGCCTTGACATTGTTAGGAATGCTAATTAGTCTAGTAAGCATAGTCTTATTCTTGTGGCCTTTATTCTATAATGACCTCATTGAGATGACCCTGCAAACCAGAATTATCAATGAGTATATTGGTGCGTATTGCTCTGATGTCCCTCGCAGGCTCTTCATGGGCAGATGAAGGTAGCACACCATGCATATCCAAGAGAAGAAATGGAGAAAGAAGCCAAGAACAAAGAGAATCTTCTCCATTGTGGGTGGAGACAGCAGCCAGCATGGGTTGTACCAGCCCGTTCAGATTGTTGGACTGAGTCTGTCATAGCTGTTAAGTCCCGCCCATGTTGCCAGGCAGATCCAGCTTTTGACTCAGTCTGTCAGTCTGGATGGTTGTGTGGGACTGCCTCTCTAGTCTTTAGCTAATTTTTCTTGCCTTTCTGGCTGTTTGCTATTACTATTCCTTGCTCCTTTCATTACTGGATTCCCTTGGTTTGACTTGGATTGTTCTGGACTTTGTTTTTCTGATTGCCTTAGTACAGTAAGATTTGGCCTTCAGTGACTAGCCTAGCTGGTTGCTGAGGGAAATTTCCCTCTCTCCCTCTCCTCTCTCCTTGGGGGCTGTTACGTGTATCCAGCCTCCTGGTTATCCTTGCTGGATATCAGGTGTGTGTGTGGGGGGGAATTTTTTCCCTTCTCCATTTACCTTTGAACTTTCCTGCCCTCGTTGGGGTGCTGTTTGGTGTCAAAAGACTCTTTTTTGTCTCCGGTGACAGCCCGGCGGCCATTTTAGCTCCCTCGCTGCAATGTGGATGCCATTAACTGATCGGGACTTTGACAGCCGACACGTTGCTGGCCGCTTTCACAGCCGACTGCCAGCTGACCGGAGTGAAGCGGCGATTATTGCAGAGCTTCGTCCTTCCCTTGCAGCCGCCTATTTCCCGCAGTGCTTGCCTTTGACAGCCGATGGCCAGCTGAGACCTCTGAAGCGGAACGGTGCGATTTGTGGAGCTTCGCGCTCCCATTGCGGCTTGTGCCCCACTCGCTTGCCTTAATAGCCGCTTGCTAGCTGCTGAATCCACAATCGCGCGGCTGCGTTGTGGAGTCCCTTGCCGCCTTTGAAGCGCCTTGTTTTGTTTGCACCACCGCTTCTTGAACTGATACTGAGGTGCTTGGTGGAGCTTTCACGCTCCCATCTGGACACACCCCTTGCAGCCATTACGTTGACCTCAGTGGAGTTTTAACGCTCCCGTTACCTCGCTGCCTTGCCTGTTTGCACTTTTTCAGCAGCCTTGGAGAATTTTAGTGGAGCCTTGCACTCCCACGCACCTTATTCTGGCATCTGCCTTTGATTCCTGAGTGCTTCCACCTGTTCCTGTTCATCATCATTTGGCACTTGTTTTAGCGGAGTTTCGCGCTCCCCAGTCTGCAGGTTTATCCTCATTGCCTTTGCATCAGCTACACTGCTGTTGGGTCATTTCTGGCTTTTTCCTGCACCATACCAGGCAGCTCATTCGCCTTTATTCGCATAATACCAAAGAGTCTCCATAAGTCCAAACATGGACGGAGGGCAGGCAGACTGAGGAGCCTGCAAGGGAGGGGTCAGTCAGTAGGTCTGGATCTGCTTCCAAACCCTCCCAGGAGTGTACTGCATGAACTCATCATGGCTCCACCAGTCGCTCCCTTACCTCCAAGGCTGAACTTCGCCGGGACAAGGTCTTACAAAAGTTGTGTGCACAGGCCAGTGAGCGCCACGCCTCTTCTGAGAAGGCTGCGGCCATCTCCCAGGAGGAAGTTCCATCACCTCCTATGGCTTCTTCTGATCAAGCCTGTCTAATAGACTGTCCGGTGGTCACCCATGAGGACGCACTGTGGGGCACATCTCCCGCAATCAAGCCTGATATTTCTCCGGCTGCTATATCTTCTCCAACTTTACCAACCCCAACGGCTCCGGTGCCAGTTCCTCCTTCAACGACTTCGAATTCAGGCTCTGCTTTCCTCTCACCAGACCAGATACAAAATATCATCTCTGAGACGGTGCGCCAAACCCTAGCAGCCCAATCTGCACCTTCTTGCAGAGCTGTATCAGTGACCTCTGGCCACTCTGCTTCTCGCTCGGTCTCCTGTTACGAGGACACCTTGGTTGTGGAGGCTCCTGCTTCTCCGGCCTCAACCACGAGCTCTCAGGCCTCAGCGGATATGGATCTCAATGATTTTGACCTTTTGGAAGATGAAGGTCTCCCGCAGGAGCAACCCGCTTTTACGGGTCTTTTCCCGCAAGCCTTATTTAAGTCGCTGTTATTCAAGGCGGTCAACACCGCCCGCAGCTCGTCTGCTGCAGTGCCTCCTGCCCCTGCGATGCATGGAACCTTGGACCCTCCTTTCGCGGAACCGCCTAAGGTGGTGGACTCAATTCCCACTCCACCATTGTTTCTCAATGTCATTAAAAAACAATGGGTAGCTCCAGGGGCTGCTCCTACTCTTTCAGTGACGGATAAGAAGAACTTCAATGTTGCTGCTGAGCTTGCTTCTCTCCTTCAAGTTCCCTCCATCGATGCTCCTGTGGCGGCCCTGCTTCCGAATTCATCTGTTCCTGGGGATCCCACCAACAGCCTGCACCCAGACAAGAGGCATTCGGATCAAGTCCTACAATGGTCTTTCCAGGCGGCTGCCTGGGCCATCCGTTCCGCCTCTACGGCGGAACGGATGGCCTCTACGGCGTCCTTTTTTAACCGGGCCACTCTTCTATGGCTCCGTCAACTACAGGACTCTTTAACGACAGAGGATGTCCGGGTGAAGCAGGACTTGAATAAGATAATTGCTGCATTGCAGTTTTTGGCAGATTCCACTCTCAATGCGGCTCGATTCGCTGCTCAGTCCCTGGCATCCTCGGTGGTAGCTCATCGTCTAGTCTGGCTCCGCCATTGGCAGGCCAATGCACGCCACAAGTGGCACTTGGCATCCATCCCAATTGTTTGGAGAGGCTTTGGATTCTTTTCTCATAGAAACAAAGGATAAGAGGAAGATCCTGCCCGCAGTTTTCCGCAGGGGGGAGTCCAGGTTTCTGCCTTACCCTTCCCGTTCTCCAGCATGGGTCTTTGATGGCGGTAGCATTTCCTTTCCTCCTTCTAGACAGCAAGGCAATTTTATCTCCAGGCAGCATGGCTCCCAGGACAGAGCTCCTAGAGGTAGGCCCTTTTTATCCAAACGGCCCTTTCTGTCCAAACGGCCCTTTCGGGGGGGAGGAGGTCGTTCTTTCCGACGCCGCCATTGACTGCACTCCGGATCCTCCCATAGGTGGTAGATTGGCCCTCTTTGCCGACCTTTGGGAGCGCACCACTACAGACAAATGGGTCCTGGCCACCTTAAAATCCGGCTTGGCCATTGAATTCGTCTCTCCTCCCCCGATGTCTTTCATCTGCTGTCCGCTCTCTAGGAACCCCACTAAAATTATGGACTCAGTGGTTCAGCATCAGCTATCCAACCGGTCCCTGATGAGCAAAAGGGGACGGGTTTCTATTCCCAGGTTTTTCTAGTGCCGAAGTCATCGAGGGGGTGGAGACCTATTCTGGACCTTAAATGATTAAATCAATATGTCTTATACTGACGATTTAAAACACAGTCTTTGAAATCTATTCTTGACGGTGTTCGGAGGGGCAATCTCCTCTCTTCTATAGACCTCACTGAGGCCTATCTCCACATCCCTATTCTGCCCTCCCATAGGAGGTTCCTTAGATTTTACTATGGGGGATCCCATTACCAATATAGGGCTCTTCCCTTTGGCCTCTCCTCTCTTCTGCTCCCCAAACCTTTACCAAGGTCTTGGCGGCCTTGGCTGCCTCCCTTAGGGCCAAATCCATATGGCTCCAGTGTTACCTGGATGACATCCTTATTTTGTCATCTTCCCCTCAGCAGGCGTCTGTGGATGTGCAGACTACTCTCCAGGTTCTGGCCTCCCATGGCTTCTCCATCAATTTGGAGAAAAGCCATCTTTCTCCAACTTCTCGTTTGATCCAACTAGGAGCCTTGATAGATTCTGTGGTGGAGAGGGTATATCTCTCACAAGAAAGACAGGACAGTTTAAGATCATTGGCCATGGTTGAGGGTTCCCGGTCTACCTCTCCCTTTGTCCTATCACAACTTTTGGGGAAGATGATATCGGCCATCTCCATCGTTCCTTGGGCTCAACTTCACACCTTTGAGCTTCAATGGTTCCATTTGCCATTGCAGAAGGCGGGCAGGGGGACTTCTTCCCTAAAGATCCCAGTTCCCCAGATGGCACGTAGGTCTCTCCGGTGATGGTGCTCACCAGCCATCTCAGCTGGTTGCCTTTTCTTCGATCCACAGAGAATAGTGGTGACAACGGATGCCAGCCTGCAGGGCTGGGGGGCCCACTGCCAGGGTCACATGGCTCAAGGCCAGTGGTCCATCAGCGACACTCGCAGACCGATCAACTGGTTGGAGTTACAGGCGGTGTTCCTAGTTCTGCGATCATTTCGTCATCTTGTGTCCGGCTCCCACGTCCTTGTCCTCATGGACAACATCCCTGCAAAGGCGCACATCAACCGCCTCGGGGGCATGCGGTCCAAGACTCTGATGACAGTGGCCATGAAGTTAGGGCTCTGGGCGGAATGACATCTGGCCTCGCTCAAGGCGGAGCACATCGCCAGGACTGCCAATCTTCAGGCGGATTGGTTGAGCCGCCAGCAAGTGGATCATGGGGAATGGCACCTCCACCTGTGGATCTTCAGAGACCTGACAGACCGCTTCAGTGTTCCAGAGGTCAACATGTTTGCAACGCAAACGAATGCCCAGCTTCCGTGCTTCTTCTCGCGCTACCTATCCCCTCTAGCAGAAGCAGTCAACGCCCTCCGGTCCCCATGGCCGACGGGGCTCCTGTATGTTTTCCCACCAATCTCCCTACTGTCCAAGGTCATCCAAAAACTGTTACTGGAGCGTGCGGAGGTCATCCTTCTGGCTCCTCATTGGCCTCGGAGACCTTGGTTTGCAGACCTGGTCTCCTTGTCTGTCGCCCCTCCGTGGCACATTCCTCAGATGGCGGACACTCTGACTCAGGGGGAGCTTCAACATCCGGACCTGCCATGGCTCAGTCTGACCGCTTGGTGGTTGAGCGGTGCGTGTTAATGGGCGCTAACATTCCACTGGATGTGGTCCACACGATTCAAGCTTCATGGTGGTCATCTACAGACTGGATATATTCTGCCACCTGGCGGGCCTTCTGTGCCTGGTGTGATCGACACAGAGTCCAGGCTCTGCACCCCTCTATTGTGAACATTTTGGTTTTTCTTCAGGAAGGCCTTTCCCCCAATACCTTGCAGAGGCAAGTGGCAGCACTCTCGTCGATTCTTACCTGCGGCTTCTTGACTTCCCTGGCTCAACACTGTCTCATCCGTCATTTTCTCCAGGGTGCTACTAATTTGTGTCCGCCGGTTCTGCACCACTACCCTACTTGGGATCTCTCAATTGTGTTAAACTTGCTTATGGGTCCCCCATATGAATCTTTGCGTACAGCGAGCCTCCATCTGCTATCCTGTAAAGTCTCCTTTCTGGTTGCCATAACCTCGGCTTGCCGCATTTCAGAGATCGCCGCCCTTTCTATTCGTAGTGACCTTTGTGTGTGCCACGTGGACCGCGTGGTTCTTTGCTTGGACCCTACCTTCGTGCCAAAGGTAAACACAACGTTCCACCATATGCAGGAACTCATCCTGCCTAATTTCTGCCCTCAGCCCTCTCATCCTCGGGAACGCAAATGGCATACCCTGGACGTCAGGCGGGCTCTTCATGTATATCTTAAGCAAATGGCTTCCATACGCAAGACTGAATCGTTATTTATCTCCTTCTTACCGAACTCTGTGGGCTGCAAGGTGTCTTCTTCGACCATCGGTCGCTGGATCCGACAAACTATTGCTTCTGCCTATGACCTACGCTCCTTACCGAGACCTTTTCGTGTGACTGCACATTCCACCCGCAGTGCGGCGACGTCGGCAGCTTGGGCCACTCAGGCCTCCTTGCTTGAAATCTGCCGAGTGGCTACATGGACATCACCATCTCCCTTCATCCAGCATTACAAACTGGACAAGTTTGCTTCGGCAGATGCCGCATTTGGTTGTCAAGTTCTACAACGGGTCCTTCCGGGGGAGGGTTCTTCAGACCAGCCTGGTGCCCCCATGTGTAGGGACACTGAACTTGGGTATGTCCCATGCTGGGTGCTGTCTCCACCCACAATGGGGAAGGGGCGTTGGTCCTACCTGAGACGCACCTTCTCATTGGGTGGAGACAGCAGCCAGACCCTCCCATTGCCAGTCTGGTCTCATCTCTTTGCTTCTCTCTTACTTACCTTTTTTCTGGGCCTCTCACACACCGAATCTGTCTCTTACATCCTTCTTCAAAAGTTGGATCTGCCTGGCAACATGGGCGGGACTTAACAGCTATGACAGACTCAGTCCAACAATCTGAACGGGCTGGTACAACCCATGCTGGCTGCTGTCTCCACCCAACGAGAAGGTGCGTCTCGGGTAGGACCAATGCCCCATCTCTGAATTGTTAGCTGTACCCACTGGCAAGAACAATTGGAATAGCATGTTTTTATAACCTCCTAATGCTAAGGGAAGAATTCTGGTGAACTATAAACTGATGTTGTATCTTGCATGAATTTGGTGTTTTGACTTCTGCAGCAAAGTTGGAGTCCTGAATCAGGACTGCAATCAGCTAGTTTCTAAACCACAAAGATATACTCCTTTTTCTTTCCATTTGAATATGTTCATCTAAGAATTGTATAAATACTTTGTCCATACCTATAGAATAATATATTCTACAGGTCCTTCCATTCTACCCATACACTGTTTTTACTTGCTGTATGTGAATCCTAAATAGCTCACTAAATCTAAGTATACAATGTGAAGGACTTTTAGGACATGAAATAATGTTGGCTAATGTCAACATTAATTTTTGAAACTTCTAATTTCCTATATTTGGCCATTGGTCCTATTTATAAGGAAGAAGTATTTTGGCCAAAAGCAACACTGAGCAGCCAATGATAGTAACTTTTCTGTTTTGTAGGGTGAACAAGGAGACATTGGCCCACAGGTAAGTATCACTAGTAATTATGAACATATTTACATGTACATGAGAGTTTGGCTGAAATAAGCATAGAAACATCAAAATATCTGAATATAAACATAAAGATTAAAAGATTAAAAAAAACAGAGCTGTACAACTTATCCTTACCTTTCTTTCGCCCAAAGCTTGAATTTTAAGGAAACTCTTCAAAAAAAAAACACAAGTTTTATTCCAGGCTGCATTTTTGCATATATTTACTTGTGAGTAAATCCTTTTGATGTCAACTTCTGCATAAACATCAGCTATTAACTTTTTAATTCCCTATCCTAGTAGAAAGCCATATTTAATTTTAATTTAATTTAATTTAATTGCAAATGATCATATTTTTTCCAGACTTATACAGGTATCTTCTCTCTTCTTGCACTAATGGTCATTTCACAGCACCAGACTGTACGTTTCTTTTCATGGCTGTCTGTTGATGTACCTTGCAGTTTGTGTAATAATTTAATAACTCAGATAGAAGATTGGGCCTTAGACAAAAACACAATCAAAGCCAATAGAATGAGCAGCCCTAATTATTTTTTCAACTATGTAAGCTTTGTAGTTCAGTAATACAATTTCAGAACAGTAATGTTATATATAATTTATTAATTTAACTTCCCATAGTTGAAAGCAAGGTATTCTCTAGATCGGGGGTGTCACACTCACAGCTCGCAGGTCGGATGCGTCACATGCTGGCTCCTCCATCCAGTTTAGTGAAGTGGAAAAAGTCCTGATACGTCACGTGATGCTGCTGTGACACCCCGGGTTTGACCCTGCTCTTGATAAAGGAAAGTTATAAGGAAAGTTATAATAATACAGCAACATGGTCTAGTGACAGTGATAGAGTCCAGGTTGAAGTGGAAACCTATAAAAGGAGCTAAGAAGGTATACGGATGGTATATCGATGGTTGTATACAGATAAGATGCATAAGAAGCAATAAACAATATCGATGTACAATATACAATAACAAAAAGGTTACTGATACTAATGAAAAACATATAATACTATTAAAGTAAACCAAACTATAATTAAATAACAATTGGGTGAAGCTTCAAATGCCCCCCAGAAGTGCTCTGTTTAGAGCAGTCTCCAGAACACAAAGTTGGACCAAACAGATGTCCAGGTGTTCCAAAGAACCAGAAAAAACAAAAGTCATCTACAGCATATAGTGTAAGGATTTTAACAACTGCTATGTAAGACGGACAGACAAAAGACTAGCATAGCACATCCATGAACACCAACTAGTAGTCAGAAAGCACAATAAAAACTCATTAATCTTACAACACAGAAGACAACCCAGATTGGATTCTACATATATTAGAATAGAATAGAATAGAATAATTTTATTTATATACCGCCCTTCTCCCGAAGGACTCAGGGCGGTGCACAGCCAAA
>JANHZT010011223.1:155920-167056 GCA_032468215.1 Stegonotus admiraltiensis | reverse complement strand
ATGAAGGCTATTGCTTAATGCATTGTAAGCCACCCTGAGTCTCCGGAGAAGGGTGGCATATAAATTGAACCAATAAACAAACAAACAAACAAACAAACACACACACAAATAAATAAATAAGACTTTTTAAAATGCATGTTAGTCCCATACTTGATTTGTGACCTGAACTAATTTGCATTGGAAAACTTCAGGCATTGCATATTTAATTTAATATGCCAAGGGTATATAAATTGTTTGGATTAAATCCAAAACTTTCCTTTTATCAATGGAAGGAGTATTTATCCAATAGAGCAGGGGTGTCAAATTCGAGGTCCGGGGTGGTGGATCTGGCCCACAGGCTGCTTAGATCTGGTCCATGGGACCGCTTTGGAAACAGCGAAGGACCAGCCTGCGGTGCCTCTGCCAGCGAAAATGGAGCTCAGGAGGGCTGCAGATGGCCCTTGCAAGCTCTGTATTTGGTGGCAGAAGGTTGCAGAAGTCTGTCACAACAGAAAACAAAGCTCGGGAGCCTGTTTTCGCTGGCAGAGTGCTCAGGCCACCACAGGCACTCCTGATACGAGGGATGTCAAGCTGGCCACGCCGCCCACACCCCCTCCCACGAGGTCAGGCACAACCCTGATGTGGCCCTCAATGAAATTGAGTTTGACATCCCTGTAATAGAGGGCAGTCTTCAGATTGAATTCTTCATGATGAAAGCCAATTTGCATTTCTTAATAAACTGCAAGTTGTCACCTGTATGTATATTCATAGTGAACAAACTGAAATCCATTCATATTTAGAGCTTTTACCCAGTGCTTCCTACAGTATATAAATGTTGCACATACATTACTGAACTGGTAAATTCAGTTCCCAACACATTCAGTTCCCAGCCAGAATATATGATAAATTAAAATTATGGAATTTTATTTTGAAAGGACAGTATTTAGTTGCTCTGAAAATAGGTATTTTGTATAAAAATATAAAAGACAATCATATTTAGTACAAGGAGAAAATTCATTTTGGGAACTACAAGTAGTCCTCAACTTATGATGAAAATTGGGACTGTCACTTGTCTCTTTTAAAATTTATATATATATGTGTGTATATTTATTGTATGTACCGTGTTTCCCCCAAAATAAGACACTGTCTTATATTTTTTTGAACCCTGAAATAAGCACTTGGCCTTATTGCCATGCGCTCAAAAGCCCGATTGGGCTTATTATCAGGGGATGTCTTATTTTGGGGAAAACAGGGTATGTATGTGTGTGTATATATATATCTGTTGGATGCCAACTGGGAAGGTCACAAATGGCAATCACATATCCCTGGAACACTGCACTGGTCATAAGTGCAAAAACTGGCTGTAAGTCAGCACTGTCCTAAGTTTGAATGGTTGCTAAATGAATGGTCATAAGTTAAAGACAACCTGTAATAAGGTGATTGACATAAAAGAGTCAATATCTCTCTACTTTCTGCTGAACCCAAACAGATTTCCCTTTTACCTTACCTTCTCCCTTGTATTTTAAGAGAATTCCATACAAAAGAAAACAAAAATATTGTGGTGTGGTTGCATGGTGTTGATAATCCAAGATTTCACACATTGCAAGAATCTCAGAATAGTTGAGTTTACATATTTGTACCTGTCCACTGTTGCTAGTTGAAGAGATTGAAAAAGAAGGAAAACAAAGTTTCTATGAAGTGACAACTTGGAGATGTGTCATTATTGTTATAAGACAGATGGCTCTTATCACCTCATAATATATGCGATGCAAGACTCACTGAACAGAAATTGTTTATAAGCTTCCTTGCACTGTGGAATAAATTCCCTGCAATTAAATATTAAATAGTCTACTCCAAAGACATTTCTGTGTATTATCATTGTTGCTTAAAATAACTGTTGCCTGTTTTTCTAAAAGTTATTCAGTACATGATTAATTATAAATACTTTATTTCTTAAATATTACTGTTAACAACAGCAACAAAATCCTTCTTATTCTTTGTTTTAGGGGCCACCAGGGCCTCAAGGGGTTCAAGGGGAACCAGGGCCTCAAGGCGCTCCAGGACCAAAGGTTGGATCTCAGTTCCTTTAAAACAAAATATATTGATCTATGCCAGGGGTGTCAACCTTGCTGGCTGGGGAATTCTGGGAGTTGAAGTCCACCAATCTTAAAGTTGCCAAGGTTGGACACTCCTATTCTACCCAATGGCCATTTGGTGGCACAGTTATTGATTCATGTGGATTATTCTATTAATGACATACAGTAGGTCTTTGGAGAACTGATAAGATCAGTGATGAGTTTTGAAGATTAACATGTAGCCGTATATAGGTAGCAGGCATCAGAAATTTTGGGGTCATTTATATATTTTAATTCATATGGTAATATGCATTAGGTTGCTTTATATGGTACTTGGATTTTTGACAACAGTTGCTGATAGAGGCTCTTAATGGCTACTTATTGAAGATCTAACAACTTACCTGAAAGACAGCAAAAACAGCATAACTGAAGTTTAGTAGATGTTACTTTATACCCACCAAGATTTTTGTGATAGTAGTTGTTGTTTTTGCTCACTTGGATCTTGAAAGATTGCCTTTGTTTACAAGTTAGAGGTGGGAGGTATTTTAATTAAATTAAAATGGGTGTTTCAATTCTGAAATACAAAGTCAGAAATTCAGGTAAGTGGACATGGAATTGCAATCTAAAGAAACTGGGTGCTTTGACTAAAATATCCAGCTTTATTGACAGTGCTTCAGGCTTAGTCCTTACTTAGGACTTAGTCTTAGTCCAAGAAAATAAAAATTTCTTTTATAGAACTTAATTTGAACTGATATTCAATTTAGAACATCCCCTTGATCCTAATTTATTCATTTTCTTTAATACTTTAGGGGGAGCTTGGTTTGCCTGGTCCACCTGGAGTTGATGGAGAGAGGGTATGTTTCAGGATTAATATGTTCACTATGAAAGTGTTTGGCTGAATTTATTTTAAAATAGAAAATTACTATTATGGCTACAGTTCTATACTTTGTTAGCTGTAAGTGCAGTGAATTAAGTAGTTAAGAGATTGCACTGTAATTGTCAAAGTTATTAAAACAGTCAGAAT
This sequence comes from Stegonotus admiraltiensis, assembly GCA_032468215.1. Taxonomy (NCBI): domain Eukaryota; kingdom Metazoa; phylum Chordata; class Lepidosauria; order Squamata; family Colubridae; genus Stegonotus; species Stegonotus admiraltiensis. The sequence continues at coordinate 163,978 of JANHZT010011223.1, read as the reverse complement.
CTTCAAGGGTTTATGAGGAAATAAACTTTATAAACATAGGCCTATTTATTGCTATTTTGAACAAACATTACTGACAGAAATAAACAGTAAGAGCAACATTTTTACTTGTCAAATTTCTCTCTCATTTTGTGAGGCCCAGCAACCAGATTTAATTTACATTAAAAAAGAAAATAAAGCAAAGGAAGAAACTCTGGAAGTTAAAGTTAGAAATAAAAAGAAAATCCTTCTAAAATAGAAAGGTGTCATTATTATCCCTACAAATATTTGGGGCTGACTGAAGTTCAGGCAAGCTTTATCTGTATACAACTTTATCCTATCAGATATTCAAAATCATTTTAAGACGGTTGTGCAAAGTCTTCAAAAGAAGCCTTTACAAAGCAGCAAGCTGTGAAAAAAAGATGTGGCTTTTTGGTAATTTGAAGAGAGACACTTTACACTGTGCAGAAGCAAAGGATTTGCATAGCACTTCAGAATGCAGAGCCCTTAAATTTCCTCAGCTATTTAGAGGTTTGGTACATAAGCTACCATAGAGTTAAACCATTGCAGAATTGAATGTATCTACATGCCATTAAGATGTCTTTGAAGGCATCTTGCAGAAGTAAATACTGGAAGTTTCACTAAAAGACTACATCATCCAAGAAGTAAATACTGAAAGTTCTACCAACAGGCTATATCATTCAAGAACCTTGGTCTCAGGTGAAAAAGAGGCTTATGCACTGTAGGCTTGTAGTAGAGAAACAAGAACCCTACAGAGCAAAGAACAAATAGAAAAGCAAATATTTCTCTGAAACCTTGCTGAGAAGTGCAGTCCATCTTTTCCCAGAGTAAATAATCCACTGAAAATTAATGTCCCCTCCTCAACCATTATTGCCAAGCACAGTGGTGGGATTCAAATAATTTAACAACTGGTTCTCTGCCCTAATGACTGGATGGGTGGCGTGGCCATGGTGGGCATGGCCAGGGACAGCATTCGGTCTCCTGCACCCCCCTGGGAGCAAAAATGGCCCACGGGGGGATGCGCTGCCCTCCCCATGCCCCATTTTGGGCCTAGTAGTCCTCCCTACAGCCCCCAGGGATCGAAAATGGGCCACATAGACCTGTGCCACCCCTCCCCCGGCACCCCATTTTGGGCCTAGTAGCCCTCCCTGCACTTACCTGGGAGCCAAAATGGGGCGTGTGGGGACTCTTGGAAGGGGCAGGGCAGGGCCAGCCAGCAATTTAACTACCAGTTCGCTTGAACCAACCCGAACCGGCTGAATCCCACCACTGGCTGAGCACAACAATGCAGTAACAACAGCATCTGGTTTAGCTGCCTGTCTGGCTCTTTATTAGCCATTCCATGGTTATGCTCTGAGATTACAAGTTTGATCCAAAATGATAAATTTTGTGCAGGGAAGTGTGTGATAACAGAATATGGGGGAAATACTTTCCACTCTGAGAAATTTTGTTCTACTCTTTATCATCAGCATTTGATCATAAACAGGGCTTTCTTCTGTAAGCAGAATTTAAAATATCTCTGAGAAGTTCTGAAAATAAATCCTTTGAACTAAACCCCCATCTACTTTTGCTTTTTATTACAGGGATTGAAAGGGTCAAAGGGAGATCAAGGAAGCTCTGGACTACAAGGACAGAAGGGAGAGATTGGAGAAGTGGGCATGATTGGTTTACCTGTACGTCTGTATCTAATTTTTTTTCATTCAACTTGGTTGGCAACTTCTAACACAGCATTTCTCAACCTTGACAACTTTAAGATGCCTGGACTTCAACTCCCAGAATACTGGCTGGGGAAATCTGGAAGTTGAAGTCCAGGCATCTTAAAGTTGCTAAAGTTGAGAAACTCTGCTCTAACCACTCCATACCATTGGGTGACATCCCTAGAGGGGGATGGGCCAAATAGTTTCTATCTATATCGGATTTGGGATTTTAGGGAGGGAAATATGCATGGAAGCAAAGTGGTCTTATTCCCATAATTAAAACAATCCTAATCCAATGCTAGCCTACAATTGTGCCACTAAAGTACAGATATTCCTCATTCACTGACCATTCGTTCTGTGACTATTTGAAGTTACAACAGCACTGAAAAAGGAGATTCACAACCGTTCCTCAAAGTTGCAGCTGACCTAGAAACCACCCCCAGTTATGTTTATGATTTGGGTGTTGGCAACTGGACCACATTTTCTATGGTCACAACATTCTGTGTACATGTGATTGCCATTTGCAAGCATTGTCCAACAAGCAAAGTCAGTGGGGAAGCCAGCAGGAAATGGCAAATCATGGTAATTTGATGTTGCATTTAATCACCCATGATGATTTGTTTAATGACTGTAGCTGATACTGACAGAACTGATGTTGTAAAGTCACTGCAGTCATATGACATCATGCTGAAAATCTTGCTGCTTAACGATGCCAGGCCTTATTGTGGTCAGTAAATGAGGATTACCTATACTGTGATTTTGATACCAAATTGCAGTGGCAGATCTTTGCCTCTCTTTTTTTCTGGCTTTTTGCTTAGCAACCAAGTGGTAGAATTTTCTCACCATCTCCTCAGTGAAGTTTTTAGACAACAGTGGCAGGGATTTTGAATGATCACTGCTCCTTTAGTTTTCAGTATTTTGCTCCTCTAGAAAGACAGCAGCTGCTGCAATTCTGAGTTTAAAAGCAGAAACCTTTGTATCTCTTGTATTTTATTCTTAACGCTCTATTTTGGTACTCAGGTTTTTTTTAAATTCCACTTCCTAATAAAGTCAATACCATCTGGAGAGGTTCCAAAAACTAGTATGTAAAAGTATACAGTACACTTTCATTTTCCCCTCTCATTTTTTCCCCTTCTCAATTCAAACTCCTGAGATTGATTGATTTGACACAAAACCTCTTTTTTGGCAAATCTGCATTCTGCGATATAATTTGAGCACCCTATTGCCCACCAAATATATCTATATGTATAAGGGGATTCTGGAAAAAAAATGGCAGTGGCAAATACAAGTTCTTGGTTGAATAGCTGGAGAATACTTTGTATAAGGCTGCATTGGTAATTTATTCCAGTTTAAAAGAACTTTTTAAAGGTTATTTTCCAGATATATGTATGTACTATATTGCTCTTCAACACCTCTCCAGCTAATCCCCCCAGTCTTTTTCAGAGAGGGACTTAGAAGATCTCAGAGGAAAATGCATGGTGGTGAGATAAACTTTTGGCCAATTAACAGTGTGTCATACTTTTGTTTCATAATTTACAGGGCCCCAAAGGATTGAAAGGAGAGCAAGGAAACCCTGGAGTAATGGGACAGAAAGGAGAGATAGGAGAAATGGGCTTATCTGGTCCACCGGTATGGTCTGCCTTCAGTACAACTTGGGTTTTTGTCGAAGAATAGCTAATATATGGCTGCTTATTATTGTAATCTGTAGTAGAACAAGCATTTTTTTTACTGCTGAATTATATAGATCAGAAGCTTTTGAACTTTTGCTAAGAAAGCCACCCTGAGATACTATTACCAAGTTTTCTTTTACAGCATAGGTAGGCTCAGCCTTCAGTTACACAGATTGCTAGGACAGCCATCTTCTCAAATTGTTCCTCTTAACCATATTACACCTCTCTCTGTTTCCTTTTCTGACTCACATGCAGGCACTCAGCATATTCAGACACTATCCACTCAGCTTCCCCCCAGACATTTTAAGCAGGGCTGTAGAAGGAAGGGGAAATATGTGAGACTCCCCCTGAACAATTTTTTGCTTTATGGACTGAGGGAAGCTTATTTCCCTTTCCTCCTATCTATATGACAAACACCAGGGAAGTCAGAAGATCCAGGCAGTTCAAATGGGTACAAACATTTACTGCAAACTTTAGCTCTGTAGCAGAATCTGAACTACTAATGGACCAAGCAATTTGCAGTAGATACGAGTCAATGGAATTCAAGGTGGGCAGGACTTAGATTTCTTGTGGGCGCAAAGGGACTCAAAACGGTTGATGTGTTTGACCCCTCCTCAGGCTCAGCCTGGTCATTACCTATGCTATACTCCTCAAAGCTTAATTGTAGGAAGGATACGGCCACAAATACTGTCTAGTGCAGACTGCATATTTCTCACTGCCATTAGTGGCATAAAATCATGAATATAATTTAGGATTAGGTAAAAAAAACTTGGGTGGTAATCCTAAGGCTAAGTATCATCTGAAACACATAGATTGCCCATTTATAAATGGGGCTTTAGTTTGAAGCTTTTCAGATGAACTACTTAATACGCAACGATAATTCTGTTCTACTATTATGATGAAACTTCCAGAATCTATACAATCCTGCCTTTTATGCCATTCTCTTTTTGTTTGAAGTCATTTATTTTTCTTATAAATTGATCATGGCACCCAATTGAATTAAAGTCCACTTTTTCTTTCTCCCTTCTGTTCCAATATAAAATAAGGCCAGATCTGGAAGTAGAAAGTGATCAATGTAAACTTTGGCATCAAAGAAGCCACGATCATAAAAGGAACAGTCCTCAATAAAGGAGATGTTTCAAAATCATTTTTGTGACTTAAAAACTTATAAATGTCAGACATGTACAATTTGGGTGTGTTTACTTTGTTTATTTGTTTAATGTACTGTATGTTGCTGCCCATCACAAGTACATGAACCGAGGCAGCTAACCATTAAAAAGAGAATTAAAACAATAAACAAAATTATAAGTAGCATATATAGCTGTCGAGCAACCAACCTACACATTACATCAACATCAACAATCCTCCCAGTTTGCATAAACAAGAAATGGGCTCACCCACACCCATTTATGTTTATCTTTCATCTTTTTTTATCTGATGACATTATGGAAATATGCATGCATATTGGATTTGGATGTATGTAATACTAACTGTACTGGAATCACATATAGTATTTTCCCTCTAATAAATCAGTTTTCAGTGAAAACCCTTGTTAGATCAGTACATTTTAAAATGTACATCAGTACCTTTTATACTGACTACTTCACTCTTCATATGTTAATGTTTTGATAAAAGCCACTACAAAGAGGAACTATGTTAAAATTAATATAAATATGTCATTGTATTTGTAAATGATAATAAATCTTCTACCCTAGAGAGCCATATGGCTTAAGAGGAGTGAAATAGCTTCTTTATGCAGTTATGGCTTTTGGCCCGCCTCAGTGTTGGTTCTAGTTGGCCAAAGAAACCAACCATTTGATGATGATCAAACTATCTTTGCCATTCACTGTGGAGACATGACTCCCTTGCTGATAACAGTATATGTTGTTTAACGCATTGTAAGCTGCCCTGAGTCTCCGGAGAAGGGTGGCATATAAATCAAAGCAAGAAAAGAAAGAAAGAAAGAAAGAAAGAAAGAAAGAAAGAAAGAAAGAAAGAAAGAAAGAAAGAAAGAAAGAAAGAAAGACAGGAAGAAAGAAAGAAAGAAATGTTAGAGAGGTTTTCCCAAACTATGTGATTATCTGGTTATGGATATACGAGCCAGGAGGAAAGCAATCTTTCAAACAAAAAATCCTTCTCCTGAAGACTAATGGGATAATCAGCTCAAATAAAACTTCCAGAAAAAGCAAAGTGACTTGTCTTCCTTTATCTAGAATTAGAGGGAGATGGCTCAGCAGTTAAAGAAACTGAGCTTGTCAGTTGGAAAGCTGTCAACCCAGGTTCAAAACCTAAGCACTGTGCAACAGGGTGAGTTCCTGTAACTTGCTTCAGCTCCTGCCTACCTAACAGTTTAAAAGCATGCAAATGAGAGTAGATAAATAGGTATACTTTGCTGGGAAGGTAACAGCATTCTAGGTGCTACATGTCCACAGAAATGTCTTCGGACAATACTGGCTTTCTCGGCTAAGAAATGGAGATCAGCACTGCCCCCTAGAGTCAGACACGACTAGACAGGGGAAAACTAGAACTATCCTCAGATATCATTAATTTTATTTCTTATTACTGTTTAGGGTATTGATGGACCTAAAGGAGAACCTGGGACACCCTGTGAGCAAAACCTTGTAAGTTGTCACCAACTGACTATATACTTGTCAAATATCAAGTTACTATCAAAATATGCCAAGGTGCAAAATTACAGCCTTGTTATAAAAGGAGTAGTCCAATTTTCTGTAATAAATATATTTGTGTGCTTGTTCTGAGCATGTGATAAATAAGGTAGTTGGGGAAAAAAGTAAAATATACAGTTAAAATGTAATTAAAATACACATAGAAGTATTAAAATTCTCATTGGTTTCACTGAGTCTTCAGAGAATTTAAGGGTGTTTTCGTATCTGGAATCAAGTCATTTATTTGGAAATTATTCATTTAAGTTGGATGGCGAGGCTGCTTACATTCAAGAATAGTTTACGATCATAACATAAGGCTGGAGTTTACAACCTCTCCAGCGTTTGTACAACTACAATCTTTATGACTGTAGTTACCAGACACAGAGAGGCTAAGAAGCAATATATTCTGTTCTTTTTCACAAGGTGGTAGATGTTTTAAACTGCAATATGGCTTTAAGGTAGGAAACAGTAACTATCTGTTACTGCAAAATAGCACAAGCTTGTGTGATAAATTTTCAACAGTCTTGGTTAGAAAGAGCTTCAAGACGCACAAGAAGGAAAAAAGCCACAAATTGCCCATCTCTGATGCAGTTTTGCTTCACATGTATGAAATTCCTGTCTAGATTGTTGTATGGCATGATCATGCATTTCTGCTGTTTTCTGGCAGGCTTTATTGCTGAGTAGTAGAAATTGTACCCATTGAGTATTTCAGGAAAACTGTACTCAGAAACGCAGTGTGTGATATTATAGTAATATTGCAATTCTAGAAGAGATGGGCACCCTTAAACCTGTAAACGTTTGATGCATCATGGGGATACAGAAGGCTCTACTATACCCAGGCTCACTCTTTAGAGGAATAACTTTAAAATATTTTCCCCATCTATAATTGCTGTGCTTTTTCAATAATGACATCCTGCTTTTCATTTTGAAGAGTTATCTTTCTTCATGTGTGGTTCTACAGTTCAAATTTGTAATGTCATTTACATGTGCAGATCATACCTGAACCAGGGCCTCCTGGTGTACCAGGTCTACCAGGTCCACCAGGTCCTATGGTAAGTGTTACCAGAACCTTTTTCATGAACAAGTAGCTTGGCTGGGCTATTGACAACTCTGCAGTTTATGTGACAACACCCCCACCCCACACCAAGCAGATCTCTTTGAATAAAAAACAAACAAGCAACCTTTGATGATCATTGCAGACATTTACAGATAGCCCTCGAGTTATGTCTATTCATTCAGCAACCCTTCAGATTATGACATTGCTGGATGAATGGTAGTTACAACTGGTCCTCAAATTCCTAACCAGTGCAGTGTGGTCATGTGATCAATTTTGGGGAACTTGGCAACCAGCCCATGTTTACAGCTGGTTGCAGCATCTTGTGGTCACTTTCTCCTGCCCTGCGTAAACTGCTTCTACTTCACGTCCCTCCACCTGCCTATCTCTCACCATATCTGACTTTTGGGCCACCCTGCTTGGCTTGGCTTGGCTTGGCTACCTTTGCCACCCTCCCGTCACTGCCTCCTGCTGACCTTCGCCATCTTCTTTCCCCACTGCTGATCCAAGTTGCAGGGGCTGGACAAGAATCCATCCTCAGGATACATACAGTGAGTGCCAAAGGATAGTGGAGCTTCATCTGTCAAAGAGAGCTCACCAGGTTCAGCCAGGGAGGATGCAGAGCAGGATTCTAAGGAGCACATAGACCATGAAGAGGACAGTGCAATGCTCCGACGAGGCGGCAGCAGCTCCCTGGGCAAAAATGGCAGTTGTTCAGGAGGTGCTTTTTGTGTGATGGTGGAACTGAAAGAAGTAGTGGGATGAGGGTTTCACAGAGGCCTTCACATGAAGAGATTCACAGAGGCACACACTCCTCAGCTCATTTTGAAGTGTTCTTAGGGAACTGGCCTGTGGACTTCAGGAAGGGGTGGCGGCAATCTCAGTGCCAACTGAGCATACCCATAGACCAGTGGTGGGATTCAAGTAATTTAACAACAGGTTCTCTGCCCTAATGATTTCTTCCAACAACCAGT
>JANHZT010011223.1:134930-154944 GCA_032468215.1 Stegonotus admiraltiensis | reverse complement strand
ATAGACCAGTGGTGGGATTCAAGTAATTTAACAACAGGTTCTCTGCCCTAATGATTTCTTCCAACAACCAGGTTCCCAAACTGGCCCAGAAAGTTAACAACCGGTTCTCCCGAAGTGGTGCGAACTGGCTTGAATCCCACCACTGCCATAGACCCTCTGTTTGCTCAGCCTAGCCTTCTTCCTGTAAGGCCTCAAAAAGGGCTTGCAACTTCCAACATGAGCTTAACTACTACTTTACTTACTGATGGAAATTCTAGTCCCAATTAGGGTCATAACCCAAGGATAACTTGTACAATGCATATACAATTGTACAAACCTTCCTGAATTAAATGCCTATTTATGTATCTGGTCTGTTGGGCAAATGTAGAATGATAACCTCAACATTTGGGAGCCAAACCCACCTTTTAACATGTTCTTGCTTGGTTTTTTTGTTTGTTTTGGTGATTATGAAGCTAAACCTTAGACTGATGCATTGGCTTAGAAATATAATTAAATATTTATTATCAGTTTCCCATGTATCTGAGAGATAAAATTAGGAAATAGTTTTGAATACAAGATGAAGTATTCCTGCATACCAAGGTAACAAACATTTAGAATTGAGTTTTTAATATTGGGTATTAATAATAACATTAACAGAAATGAGTAATAGGGTCCCACAAATATTGATGTAAAACTACTTTGTTCCTAGCAAGTATAAGTTATCTTGGAAAAATCTGGAGTTGATTGGGGAAATTCGGCTTTGTAATGCTGACATTTTGAGCATAAATGTTTCAAACTTCCAATATTATTGTAGAATATTTTACAAATGAATACTTGTTGTCTCTAGGGTCCTCAAGGAACACAAGGACATAAGGTGAGTCCTTAATAGCTAAACCTGGAACAATAGTATATATATTTCCACTAATATGTGTCACATTGATGGCCATTATAATAATGCATGACATCACTTCATTTTATTTATTTATAAAATTCCCAAAGGAATATCATTTGCTGAGATATTGTCCCTTCATCCCTTCTTCAGCCCTTCTATGAGTCTATAATTTCTGCACATAGGTCACACTCCATTGTCTCCATCAAGAACCCCCTTTAAAGTTACTACTTGGAGACCCTGTATATATATGTATCAATAGCAGTTCATGGAGCTAAACTCTGTAGGCCACCTGAGGATCCAATTTTTATGGCCAAGCTCTGCATCCTGTCCTGGGGCAGTGTTATAGATTATCTAATAACATGACCTCAAAACTCACTTCCAGCTTTCAAACCCAGATGGTCTACAAAGACTGTTTGGAATAGTTCAGTTGTTAGTCTCTTCTGAAAAGGACGAAAGAGTGGGCAACTATTGTCTCAACAGTGAGGCTGTTCTAAAGAACAATGAGAAAACATCTTCTCATTCCACATAATCTTCAACTGCACTGAAGTACCTTCAGTGAGAAGGGACACATGTGGATTACAAGTAGATATAAATCTGTAGCTTTAAAAAGGTCTTATTTTCAAATGTTCTATTGTTATCTTGCAGGGCCCTCAAGGAAGTCAAGGACAAAAGGTGTGTCATAAAAAGTTTTAATCTATATATTGCTAAACCTCTCCTGTCTATTTATCTGTTTGTAACCTTCAATGAGTTGAAACGGTGCATCACAGGGCAACCATTTTTGAATCAAGGTACCTCAAATCTGCTAACTTAACAGAATACATAGAAAAGCCAGGACCCGTCTATTCCTGGGTGTCTGAAATTTCAAAGATCTTCAGACCAGTTGTATTTGCATACTTGTTTCCATTGTAGAATTGCCACAGGCAACTTCAATCATGAGTCTGTGATTTCTGATGCTCCCTGCCAGCTTCTCATAAGCAAAGTCAGTGTAGAAGACAGCAGGAAGGTGGAAGTCACTCCCACTCTCACTACTTTTTACCTCCCCGTGGTCAATCTTTCTACCTCTATATTGACAAACAAAGACATAACAGGTCATGTGTTGTCTTGTATATTTTATAATTGTAAAGTGGATCTTGAATGCAAGAAGAAAACCATAGGCATTGAAAAGTTAATTTAAAATAGCATATTGATTTGAAGAAAAAGTAGGCAGGCTGTACAAGTATAAACTATTTTATTTAGATGATCAATTCTGATTATGGATTTATAAGGTGGAATCAACAGCAGTTTATTTCTTTGATAAAACAACTTTTGCAATAAGTTTGCAAAGACATTTTTCAAGAAGTCTATGGAAACATTCACCTAAATCAGGAGGACTCAAATTGGGGGAATATCTTACATAAAAATCCAATTTCAACCTGTTCCGATGCAAATACCCCAAAATCGCTGTATATAACATAGAGTTTTGAAAGCAAGCATTAGGCATGTACATCCCATTGTATTTACAAAGGAGTCTTTGGTCAGAAATAAGGGTGTTTGCAAATTCTTCTAATTTTTTTCTCTAAAGAAGGATTTCAGTTCTACAGTGCTAGGGAGCATGCCTTACATTTGTTTATTTCCTAGTAAACAGTCTTGAAATGTATCAAATGTTGGAAAAACTAACAAACATTGTGAAATGACTTTTTCTCTCAGGTGTCGGTTGAACAAAAACACATTGATTTATACAGGGGTTTCTCTACTGACTATATGGAAATTATTTTTGTTGTTTTTTTGTTGGGGGAAGGTGTGTTTAGTTTAAGTGAGGACAAAATATTAATTGACATGAATTACATATTTTCAATAGTAATTTTTTCAAGGTACATTGTTATAACAGGAAACGGGGAAAAAGTGCAAATTCTTTTCCTCTAATGAAGATCTCTTTTTTTCCCCTTCCGTTCAATTGTGCCTGATTCTCAGAGGCTGTCTGGACAAGTCTCTGCAGCTTTTTTGGAAAGCTTTTTTCTTTTCAGAAGTAGTTTGCCATTATCTCCTTCCTAGGGCTGTGTGGGAGCGACTGGCCCAGAGACACACAGCTGGCTTTGTGCCTAAGGCAAGCTAGAACTCCCAGTCTCCCTGTTTCTATCCTGATGCCTTAACTACAACACCAATCAGGCTCTCTGAAGATAAAATGAAGAGTTGGGAAAATGGCACCTTTTCTTAAAGAATATACCATTTTACATTTCTCTTGAGAAAAGTGGGTGCCGTGCAACTCAGTGTAAATGCAACTGATTTATGAAGCAGACATAAAGCAGGCTATTAAATAGCAGGTGATTATTTGGAAGTCTAATCAAAATACTTGTTTTCCTTTAAGGGCTCAGATGGTTCAAAGGGTTCAAAAGGTGAAAGTGGCCATAAAGGTGAAAAAGGACCCCTTGGGCCACATGTGAGTAACAGAGTCTTATGAAACCCGCCCAGTAGAGCAGAGGAGATATCCCAAACCTTCCTGATAATTTTAATTTTCTATAGGGTCCTCCTGGCACTCCTGGACTTATTGGTTTACCAGGTACCAAAGGGGAGAAGGTAAGAACTGAACATTTTTTAAAAAGATCATTAAAATGTATTGCTCATTCTTAATGTGCTATAAAGTTACTTACATTTTGGATATGCTGTTTCCCCAAAAATAAGACCCTGTCTTATATTTTTTTTGAACCCCAAAATAAGTGCTTGGCCTTATTTTCGGGAAGGTCTTATTATTTTGGGGCATGTGGAGAAAACCAGAAGAAATGGCGGGGACCGGCTGCACATGCGTTTAAATATTTTTGGGGAGGGCTTATTTTCAGGGGGGCTTATTTTAGTGCATGCACTCAAAAGCCTGATTGGGCTTATTATCAGGGGATGTCTTATTTTCAGGGAAACAGGGTATTTAGTATACCATAACAGATTAAATCCTTCTGTCATGAAAGATCATTGGGCATTTGATTCTGCCCAAATTCTTGTATCTACTGAAAGGATCTACATTTTTAGAAAGAAGGCAGCTCTGTCAGGGACGCAAACAGTTGCAGTAGGGACAACACCAATTCTCATAGGTTTAAATTCAGGGATGCATTTTAGCCAGGTTGCCTAAATCAAATATAGGAGAAAATCTGCTGTGTTTGTAATTTTTTTTTAAAAAAATCTACAAAAATAATTAAAAAATTTTTATCGTGTTTGCTTTCTTTTTGCCCTGCTAAAATGACTGATGAACCTAACGTTCTGCTGAATGCATTGTCCTAATACAGTACATGGAAATTAGTAGGAGATAAAATAGGATATTGTTTAATTTTCCCATTGAGGCTAAATCTACTAACACACCCAGATTCTGTATTTTTATATATATATATATATTATAGACTTAACGTAACCCAGTTAATGTGCCATTCCACTGTCATCTTATCCATGTTCTCCGTTTCTTCTTTTTAATAATGCAGGGAAAGCCAGGGGAACCAGGATTAGATGTAAGTAATCAATAATTTACCTACATAGTGTCATTAGTATGTCATTAGTGTTATCAAGTAATATAGGAAGTAATTCAATTCCGAGTTCCCCAACTTTCTGGCTTTGTGGATCGATGGGGAGGGTGGAGAGGGGATGATTATGCATGAGTAGCTGGCAAACACACATGTGTGCAGCTCCATTTACGCGAGTGGTGTATCCGCACACCCACCGCTCATGCAAATGGAGTGCACATGCACACACTTGCCCACTGCTCATGAAAGTGGGGATGTGTGCACGCTGGCCTGCTGTTTCCATGGCCCAGTTGCAAATAGCCCAGAGGTTGGGGACCCCTGATTTAGATAACCATTGGTTTGGTTAACAGCTGTGGTATTTGCTTAATGATTGCAGATTTGCTTAAGGACCACTGCAAAAAAGCTTGTAAAATTGGTCACATGACTGACCTGTTTTATGGCCATTACAACATATGACCATAATGAGCAGGCTTCATTATGGTCGTATGTTGAGGAATTCCTGTAATGCAATCAAAACCAGAACTGTTTGTGGTTATAGAAATGACTAGTTTATACTACTATGTAAAAGTAAAAAGTTGAGGTTTGATGTTACTATCTTATTCTACTGCACCAAAGGGAGTCAGAAGTCAACGCCTTTTCTTTCTTTTCCCCCTCTTTTGTACACATTTCATTTCCCTTTTTCCTCCCCTATCTTTTCTATTATTTACTTTTGTATTTTTGTAATTTATATTATAAATAATAAAAAAGACCAGAACTGAAAAAGCATCAAATTATTCAAAGTACAATTGTGCAAAGCAGCAGAAGAAACAGTATATCATATACTCAGCTCATGCAAGATCACACAAACTGATTATAAACAATGACATAATATACTTGTCAAAATGATTCGCTGGAACATCTGTAAAATACCATGTGCCTGTAATGAAAAACTGGTAGTTAAAAAAAGTGATAAAAAATGAGAAGGTTAAAATATTGTGGGATTTCTGAATACAAGCTGATATAGTTTTGGCTCATAACACACCAGATTGAACTGAAGTTGAAAAGGTGGAAGTATGGACAATTGATGTGGTAATATTAGGGAATCGTAGAATAATACAAAGAATTGGAGATCACAAAATATCAAGATTTGAAAACTGAAATTGAAAGATTATGGCGTAAACCAGCTGTGGTGGTTATCAACACGCTGGGTGCCATGCCAAAAAATCTTGGACAGCACTTAGAAAACCTGTACATTGACAAAATTTTCATCTGTCAATAACAAAAGGTCATATTTCTTGGATCTGCACATATACTAACCACACCAATACATTACAACATCCTAAATTATTGGGAAGAGTTTGATGAGTATGAAAGCCAATGTCAGCTAAAGTATTGGCAGCTGCGATTCCACATTGTTATGGATATAGTCACAATAATGGATAGTCCTGTGAATCCTTGGGGGTTGATACTGCCTCTTGTGGAAGGTGATCACATTCAAACCTAGATTGGATCTGGCCAGGGGCTGCAGATAAAAAACACCCATTTAAAACCCTGTTGTGCTCCAATGGAAGGAAAGTGGACAGTGGCTCAGAAGGTGTTGATGGCTCTATTCTGAGGTCCGTTCCTGGCCAAAATGGAGCTACTATTAAGAGATTGAAAATAATTCCAGAACCCATGTTCTGCCCAGTATTTCTACCTTGTTTAATTCTGTTTTGGTTTATCAAGAAAAGTGGGTTGTGATTACTAGATAGGCCTTTTAATATGGGTCTACCACTTGTGGAGTTGTAGAAATGCTCATAAAGAATGACTCACTTTATGTCTTCCCCATATACTTTGAAATAACATGCAAAAAAGTTAGTTTTCTGTTCTAACTATCCTCTGCTGCTTTTTGTCATTTTGTCTCTTGTAGCTTTATTTATAATAAAATATATAAATAGCCTTTCTTACTCACATGATTGCCATTATAGTCAGTACACATTATCCTGTACCTGACCTGAATTTTTCACTCTCTTGCAGAGCAGATTGTAGAAGAATGGATTACAAGAGAGCAAGCTGTTTGCTGTTTTATATCCCAAAAGCAATGTGATGATGCCACCAACAGTGGGAAGGAGTCAGACAAAGGAGATTGTCTACAGAATCTGCTTTCTTTCCCCCTCCCCATGCATCCACAACTCTGATCACATGGCTTTTGATGTGCATCTTGCTCTCTTGAAATCCCTCTACAGTCTCTCCACTTTGTGAGTGGTGATGGGAGGAAGGGAATTTTTCTGCCTACAGAAATTGCTTGCTTCCTCCTTTCCCATAGAGCAGAGAGAAGGGAGAGGAAGAGACTACTGCAAGCTGTTTTGGTAATGCACTCATGGCTCCCAGCCTAGGCTCTGCCACATTTGCTTTGCTTTCAGTGTGTACAAGATAGTAAGCAGGCACTTGAGCATTCCCAAGGCAGGAGAGTGTTTAGAAAGCGAACAAAAGTGAAAAGTGCGAAACTGAGTGGTCTTGTCTCTTTCCAGCCAGAAAGCACAATCAAGGTCACCTAATTTCCCATTTTAACAACCACTTAGATTAGCAACAAGGTTGCTGGTCCCAATTAAGGTTGTTAGGCAAGATCTATCTGTAGTATTTACAATAAACTTTGTCCTTCAGCTGAATATTTGAAAAAAAAAGCTGTCCTAAAGTAGGTCATTCACTTCTGTTTTATAAATACTGTATAAGACATAAACTGAAAGATAGCAGGATGCCTGAGATTAAGTCTTCCTGGTTTTCTGTTTGCTGGATTACAGTGGCTATCAGTCATAGTTTCTGAGTAAATTAAAAACTGAACTCTAAACTACACATGGTTTTGAATCGTAGATATCAGCCTTCTTCATATGGTCCCTATTATAAGGATGTCATAATGCAGTGCTGTTGTCCTGTTCATTGAGTTTGAATTCTGTGCCATCTAGTGGCTTCTTAACAGATTTGGATATTATACACTTCAGAACCTCTATTAAGTGTATAACTGTGTGTGTGTGTCTGTGTATGTGTCTGTGTCTGTGGGTGTGCAACCTTATGCATATATACATCAACACACACAAAAAATGTTTCTTCTTTCCTCTGAGAATGATTCTTGGCTATACTTATTTGAAAGAAAGCAATGTGCTGTCTTTTGCTTTATGATTAATGTTATTCTTGTGTATTTGACTCTAAATGTTCCCATCTTCTTTTTCTAGGGTTTCCCTGGCCTCCGAGGAGAAAAAGGAGAAAAAAGTGAAAGAGGAGAAAAGGTTGCTATCATTTCTAATTCTCTGAATAAGTTCTTGCCTTGTTTTCAGTTCTTCAAAAAAGCTATCTCTGCACCTTTGTTCTCCCATATAATCTAAATGGGATTAAGCATAGACAGATAATTTATCATATTATATTCCTACAAGGCAGAATCTAATATTTTGTACAAAATTACCCTTTACCTTAATGACTGACTCAACATATTTGATTCAAACAATTCACATAATTAAAATCATATGTGGCTGCACTTTTGTACTGGAACATTTATATTTTTAATACACATATACACATTTTAGTGCTTTTTTATTTTATTCCCATACCTTCATAAAACATCTCTGTTCTAGGAAATTGTCTTATCAAAAACATATAAAGTTAAATCCTCTTCCTTGATATGTTAATTTCTCATATATTTGTATAGGAAAACATTTAATAATGAATATAAGTCATAATATAATGCATAGTTCTGTTAAGCCAACATTTTTATTTTTTCACATTGTAAACACTTCTTTACAAGTTACAGATATAATTTAGGCTTGGCAGCACAGCATCTAAGCTACCTATGGTACCCAGATTTAAATAAAACATTTTCAGAAGTCATAAACTCCTAGAATTACCAATAATTATCTAGTATAAGAATGTGTGTATGCTGATTTTGTGAAATTTTGGGCATTCTTTATTTGGCCATTATTGTTTGTTTATTGGTGGCCTGAAAAAGTTGCTGATCTTAATCTAAACCTTCTTTATTAGGTACTTAACAATGCCATATATAAGCAAGACAGTCCTCTATAGTAAGAGAAGGCATCTTAATTTCTGTTGAGCTAATTTCTTGGATCGCTGCTTCGTATCAGTCAAATGTTTCTATAGGAAGGGTCTGAAGCCATGTCAATCATTTAATGCAAATAGACAGAGCATTCTATTATGCAAAAACTAAGAAGAAACATTCTTCCTTCTAAGAAGGTTGAAACATTTGTCATTCAAATTCTTTAAGAATATATGTATATTTTTATTTTAATGTCAACAGGGAGAAAGAGGATTGCCGGGCAGAAAAGGAGCAAAGGGACAAAAAGGAGAACCAGGCCCTCCTGGATTAGATCAACCTTGCCCAGTGGTACGATTTTATTTTGGAGGGGAATATTCTTGATGTGTCTGAAAACTTTAGTATAAGAAGCAAACTATTTCAAAACATTTTGGAGAGGCTGTTTGGAACAAAGTGTCTAAGTGAATGCTAATACTTCTGATTATTGGCCTTTCTTATGCTACAGACTAGAATGTGTTTTTGCTCCCTAATATTGAACAGATGGCTAAAAACATCTCACAAGCCATCCTAAAAGCCACACTCCTCACCTGCCATTTTAGGACAATACCGCGTAAAGCTTTGCTTCATTAAAAAACAGAAATGCCTTTGTTGTCCCTCCTGTCACCTGTCAGTTTTATCCTGACTGTCCTGAAGTCTCTATAGCAAAAGTGGGCAGCTAGCAGGCTGTGGTCAGCTTCAGAGTCCCTTGGCTGTGGCTTCTAATTTTGGTCACATCACCAAAGTGCCATTTCCAATGACACCATTATTGTGGTTCCCTGCCCCTGCCCTGCAAAAATAAGGGTGGCAGGAGTAGGAGGCCTCTGCAAATCAAACTGCTTCCAATGTCCACTCTTTAAAACACCCAATATCCCTCCCCAAAATGTAGGTCTTTGAGAGAAAATGGAACAGCCTTCCTTCTGCTCCTGTTCCCTCCCTTTAAAACAAAACAAAACAAAACAAAACAAAACAAAACAAAAGAGGTTAGGGTTGAAAGAAATTGGACAGCTCCATTAGGTCATGGCACTTCACCACTAGAAGGCTTCTTCTCGGGAGTTGACCACTCCACCTATAAGGTTTCAGTCAACCTCTTAATTTTTTTCTATTTCTGTTCCTTCTTCCTCTCCTATTAACCTTCTCTCCATTTTCAATTAACAGTTCATTTTTAAAGGGGAGCCAGGTTTACCAGAACTGGATGGTGTGGAAATGCTCTGTCCTTTGGTACAGTATCTTTCTCTTCCTTCCTTCTCCTGCATGACTTTTTCTGCTTGCAGATTCCCATTTTCTCCCTTCCTCCCAGCCTGAGTATATATTTTGTAGCATCTAGTACCATTGAAAGACATAGCATTAAAGGGATAAACGTAGGTTCCCAAGCAAAATTTTCCCCAATGCATGTTCTGGAAGCAGCTTGACACAGCCTCCTTGGCATTCCAAACAAAAGCTAGGCATGGTGCAGGGTTGTTTGAGTTTCTGGTTTCTCCATTTAAAAAGATACCAAGAAGCAGAAACCTGAATCATAGAATTTATAAAACTATGCCAAATTAGGAGTCTCACACAGATTCCGTACATTCCCAAGATCTTGCTATTGTATATAACTTTTGCTCCACACCTTTCTCAAAACCTTTCATTTGGGATTTCTGTACTCCCATCTTAAAAGTCTTTCGAAGTTTGGATCAGCATCCTACTACTTTGAGTATAGGAAACAAAATTCTGTAACACAGCCAGTCACAAAGGCAAGTCATTTGTTCTTTCTGTGTGTATGTTTAAAATGTTTTAAAAGCTGCTAGACTATAAGAACAAGTTGACTTGTGATTTCACACAGGATGTTGTCAAAGACAAACATTTAATTGACACGTTATATGTTGCTGCAGTGATATAAGTATACAGATCTGTGTTTTAGCAATAATATCCAGCCAAATGTTCATAATGTATGGCTATTTTTCCTTTGTGTTACTATTACGGGTTCCTTGATTTCTGCGGTACTTGCTTTTCCTTTCTTCTCTATCTTGGCTTTGGCCCTGAGAAAGGAGGTTTGATTGGGCTGATTGCATGATCCACAGAAATATAGCTGTCACATCTTAATAATTAGTGGGAAACGGGGATGAATCAAAGCACCAGGACATTTTCCTCTTAAACCTAAATCTGGGCCATTTCAAATCACTTTTACTTCCTAACAAGCTATTTGCTTTATAAGATATTTTTCAATGTTGTTTGATCTCACCACTGTCCCTTTGAACAATACGTATCTTACTTAGTTCACTGAATTATTAAAATTTGTATTGATTGAACTATATAAAACAGCTAATGCAACATACAGATGCTGCAGGGCAAACTCTGAAAATCTCAAAAAAATCCTGGATTGGGAGGATATTCCAACTCACCTCTTCCCAATTAGGTCTGCTTTGTCAGTCCTGTCTTCTGGTCTCCTCCATCTATGAATATCATGGTTGACTTTAATTGTTCTTTTTTTAAACTCAGGTCTTCGCCGATTCCTCAGTCAGATTTTGTAATCTGTGTTGGATAAGCTTTAGTGGTTGCCATTAAATTACCCCATCAGATGCTTAGGAGAAAATTGCAAAGTCTAAAATCTGATGTCAAGTTTCATAAATAGTTTCACTTACTGTATTTTATTCCAGCCTTTTTTATCTTAGATGCCACAAGCTTTATGAAGCACATCTTGTTTGTGCAAAATTGGTTGAGGGGCTTTTGAGCATGTTGTGCATAGCTGTTCTAATGTTTACATAGCTAATGTATCGTCTGTCCCTCCAATTGATAGTTGTAAACTGAAAAGATGGACATGGAGGATAATTTAAAAAAAACTAAGATAATGCTAGGATTTTCCTAAACATTGCTCCCACTCTCATTTTAAGGATATAGCCTTTTAAACTTCTGTCAGAACCTACTGTGGAGTTAAATTCAATGGTACTTCCTACAGACTGCACAGGTGGATATAATTTAGCTACAATATAGCTTTTCCTATCTCAAAGATTCATGTGATTTCATAAATCAAAACACCTTGAGAAAATAAATGTGTGGGAGAATCCAGGTATTTGTTTTAATGGTTATTAACTAATAGAACATTGTTCATTCCAATATACTACTTTTTCTTCAAACCAGCACATGATTTCTGCATGGGTCTTCACATTAGCTGCTCTTCATGGTAGCTGCTGTAGACTTTCCGGAGTCATCATGAATGAAATGACATTTGTTTCTTAGCTGTTTTCCAATAATACAAAATGATTCTTTATTTTGTTACAGGGTCCAGATGGATTACCAGTACCAGGATGTTGGCACAAGGTATTATAAATATATTTTAGATTTTCTTTTTGTCCTGAATTTGGATTGTTATTAAGCAAGAGCAATAACACAGTATATTCAGTTGTATAAACTGAATATACTGAACTAAATAAACTGAAGTAAATCTGGATCTTTGTGCTTTCATAGCCCTGTTGATTTGCCCTGGGATGACCCATTTGTATTGCCTCCCACGTGTAGAATGGAGAGCCTCTTCATATGATTATTCTGATTTTCAGAAACCACTAAGGAAATATTCATTGGATAGAAGAGACTCTCCGCTATAGGTGTTTATCTTCCTCATAGGGAAAGTAAGCCTACACTCAAGCGTTGAATGCTGGTTGATTTTCTCATTTTCCTAACAGCTGAATAGGGCTTACGTCTGTGTATTAATATCAATATAAAAGAGAACTAAGTCAGAGACAAGCAAATACTTCCTATGTATATCAAATTATAGTTAAAAATAACAAGTATGTGGAATGCATAAAAAACTGGCTTTACTTCAGTTTCAATATGATTTTGCATCTTTTCAGTTGCTTTTATATTAATTTTTAATGTACTTTTAACCGTTTGTTTTAAGCAAGCCCATGAACTTGGCTCATGAGACTGGAAGGAGGGTTTCTGGCAGAGAAGCAACAACTTTCCTCCTTAACATAAAACTTTCTTTACCCACATTTTGATTCACATACATTGATCTTCATAAGTAAAAGAGGCCTTCTAGTTGCCTTGAGGTTGAAAAGCACAATTGTTCACTGTCAGAATAACAAGATTAATTTTGCTACTTTTCATGTGTTTTAGTACCCAGCAGCAAAACACAGATAGTGGGATGACTTCCACAACTCCTTTTTGTGTCCTTGCTATCTCCCCCAACTCTATCAAACATGTAAATGACATGTTCCTATTTCTAAAATATATTTTGCCATTTGTCTTTGAAAGAGAAATAGGAAATGTGCTTTTCTCTTTAAGTCTTCATACATCTGCCGTGAACACTGAAAATATACCGGTAGATTCTTTATAAAGTTTCAAGGTTTGTCTACGTGTCCCCTAACAGCACTTCAAAAATGCCTTGTTTTTAATGACATATTTAAAGAAACTGCATTTTAATGAAACAGTCTGCGAGAGAAATGCCTGCCTGCCTGTTTTAAAACATGCATTGCTTTGTTTTGTTTTGTTTTGCAGTGATTCTACACACATGGACTATGTAAATAATAGTGAGATAAATGTCTATTTTTATTATTTTTTTATACAAAAAGAGGAAAAAGTCACAAAAACAATGTTTTCAACAGTAATATATTGATCTTCTAATACTGGATATTGTCATCTATGGACTTTTTAAAATATGAACATTCCTGAGAGCCACAAAACAGACCACACACACATACACACATGCAGAAACACAGAAGCACTCAACATTCTAAAACAGTCAAGAATGGATGTCACTTGCTGCTAATGCTAATGTGTGGATTAACCATATTGAAAATATTTGCTTTATTGCATGGAGAAAGAACATCCCTGGACAATCTTTTTAGCTTTCAACTTTCTAACCCTGTTGCACATAGACACAGGCAGAAAAGGGAGAGAAAACGAAAAAGAAAAAAAAGATTCAGCCCTAGAAATTGAACAAACCTTGTGGATGAACGTAGGAAGAATTTCCAATCTGGAAAGGTAACACAACTACAGCCACACTTGTTGCTACTTGCTTCAACCTTGAAGAAACTAGTTTCATCCTGGGTCACTCTGATCCGTTTCATGACCTGTGGCTGCTTCTCCTCCAGAAGAAAGCATCATCTCTGGGAAAAACCCCACTTCACATCTTCAGTCTGTGACTAAAGTTTGAAAGATTCCTTTGTGGAACTTTATTTTACTGCAGAAATTCAAAAACATGGAACACTTCAACTATCAAATCTTTTTTTTACTTTAATAAAATGAAGGATACGCTATAATATTCATCTCAATGTACAGATTTGAAAAATAATATTTTTTGCTTTAAAAACAAAAATCCCACCATGGCTGCTCTCTTTTGCAAGCTTGGAAAAGATACCCATTGTGCTGCTTATACTTCTGGAATCACAGAACTCAATAAATACGGAAAATGTTATTCCCACCAACCCACCAGTGAGAGTTTCATCACACCCATTTAATATGAATGTTTCTATTGTAATATATAAAATTGTAAGAGCAATGTGAAACAACCTATTGTTAAAGCATTTGTAATTAACCTGGTGATAGAAATGGCTTTTTTCAGAAGGAAAAAAGCTGAGCTCCACATTTTATGCAAATTATATTTGTTACAGGTACATCTTTCTTGCTTCAAAAAAGTTTGTCCAAAAAGCCAAATATCTCTATATACAACACTGTATTATTTCAGTCCCAAAACGGCATCTATGAAATTATACACATGGATTATCGTTCAATATAAGATCCATTCTAGTTATTGTAGTTATAGTTCAGTTACTAATTCCAAAAAAGGTCACCTTGCTCACAATGGTCTGGACATTCTGCTTATAACAAGCAGAGATTTCTACAGTTTCCCACAGTCTACTAATATCATTGGAAGAAAATAGTGTTCTTGCTTAGGAGAACATCTACATGGTCATTGTTCTCTCTAAGAGACATTGCATTGGCCAGTACTGTTCTTTGACTGGCAGCCTGCAAGACTGCCAGCTTACTTGCACAAAGGGAGCAGAGATTTTTGCCATTTGACCTTTCTGTATCAAGACCCAGAGGGTACCTTAAGCCTTGGGAGAAATAGCAAGTGTTGCCTCTTCCTTTCACCAGAATTAGCCCATTAAACCAGAATTTCAAATAAAATATTGAATAGTTATATCAGTACTCTTTCACAGACAGTAGCTTTCCCATTCATAAAAATCTTCAGGGATCCATCTGAATAGCGTAACCTGCCATAGGTTTCAAATTACAAGTTTTGATTATTAAATATTTTATTGAAAGCATAACATGCTGAAGAGCCAACAATCTTAAAAGATGATTATTTTCCAAGGTCACAAAGTTTCATGAGCTCCAAAATGAATGCAAAAAGATTTGAGGAATAATTTAGTAATGTTTGCCTAGAAAGATGTACGAACAGAAATTATTCCTGTTTAACCTGATAGCAATTCCTTTGTGGCTAATCAGAATATTGTTTGAAATTCTCAAGCACCAGCAAAAATCAGTTTAATTACAATGCTACAATTAGCATTCACATGATATAGAAACCAAGAGGCATCATAATGTATGGTTTTAACCATACTTAGAAAGCATGTTTTTCCTTTCTCATTTTATCTTAGTACTAATTGGTTTTATCCTGATTCTCAGTTTTAGCCCTCATTCCCAAAAATAAATTTAAGGATGTTCAAAAATACTTATTGGCATTACTGTTTTCAGTAAGGATGACGCAATGGCTCCCCATTTGTATAGACAGGGCCTCTATTCTATGAATCTTTGGCAGGAATATCTGTTCTTTCTGTTGTAAATGTTTTTAAAGTACTCTAGATAAGCTTCAGTCAATACTTTAAACTACTGTACAAGTCTTCACAGGAGAAGATGCACAAGTTTCTTAAAATTTGAGATTATAAAGTTAACATTGCTTCACTGTGTTAATTCATTTGGTCGAAGTTAGTTTATGGATTTTTTGAGGCCTATATGACATTTAGTTTTGTATAGCATTAAACATCAGTTTAGTTAAATGAAGATATAACTGAATTAAGAAAGAGAAGTTAAATATTATGACTTCCTAGTCTTTCTCTTCCACTCTTACCATGTGGCAAGGTATTTCATTCATTCTTATTTTAATACTGTATATCTGCTACTCTTCTTAACAAAAATAGAGCACATAGTAGTCTAGGGAAAGTACACAGAAGGTATGAAGGAATTAACTTCAGGGCCATGTTTTCAGCACAGAACTAGGAAATTCTCAAGATGGGGATATCATTCATAATTATAATTTTCCAACTTTTATGAGAACTCTAAAAATATCTTGTTAAAAACTCAATGCCTCTTTGATATTTCCCCCGTTAAAAGAAATCTTCCCTTTCTACACCACTGTAAGGATTTGGCAAAAATGCATTTATTTTAAATCATTTTAGGTAGCACTGGTTGAGAGGTGCTGAGGCTTATTCTAGCTAAGAACTCCAACTAGGATGAGGGGGAAGAAATTGGCAGTTGCAGACTAATTTGACAGTTAGAAAACAAAGCACGGTATGCTCAGCCACCTCTCATATGTCCTTGGACTACACTCCCAACTTATTGTTATTAGAAAATTCTGGTACAAAAAAACTTTGCCAGATGGCCCTCCCTCAACATTTATGGTATGAAAGTCTATAGTGGCCTATATCTTCCAGAATATTTTCTCACAGATTCATATCTTGCACCTATTACATAGAAATTGTAGCAATTTATTAATAATTTAACAATTAATATGTATCACAGTATGAGTTTTAAATTTCATCCTAAGCAAAAGATTTATGAAAGAAAATATGCGGATGTTTTTCTGCTGGATAACTCTGAAATTAGTTTAATTTCATGGTAGCTAGTGAGATTCTTTGCATATTCGTTTCAAAATATTTATCAGTGTCACATTTTGTGGTATGGATAATTGTGGGGAAACTATTCTAAAGTGCTGAAAATAATAAAATGTTGAATGTTAGCAGGCATTTTTCTCGTAGAATACTCTCATTTCAGTTAATGAGATTAGTTTTTGGTTTAGCATTTAGTAATTTTTTAAGAAAATTGCATCAGAATAAAGATACAAAAAACAAAGTAAAGAAAACTACCAATAAAGCACAAGCAAAAATGTTATGGAAAAAATGATTCTTTGGATATTCTTTAAAAAAATTTTTATCAGGATGAGTGTCTGGTTTGGGGGAATCAAAATGATTAAAATGTTGAATAAATACACAAAAAAGAGGCGCATAAAAAGAGATTTTGATTGCTTCATTGTAGTCATCATCTTGACATTTTTAGCTCCTTCCTGAGTACACCCTCATTTAGCAGTACTATATGTTTTAGTATGGATAATTATGGAAACGAAATGAGTCTTGAAAATAATAACAAGATGAATAGAAATATCCTATTTATTCTAGTTAAATTGGCAAATTACCGCTAGATGTTAGCAGAATTGAAGATGACAAACAAGTGGCGTTATCTTGGAGAATGAAAAATGTTAACTAACACCCAGACAATGTATTTATCTTGTTTGTAGCACCATTTTAGAGTTTTAATTTTGGGGGATAATCTTTGAACATACCAGCTTAATCTAACTATCCTTTATATAATATCCACATTATAGTATAGTAACTCTCATCTAAAAAATGATATTGAATTACCCTGTTTCCCTCCAAAATAAGACATCCCCTGATAATAAGCCCAATCGGGCTTTTGAATGCATGTGCTAAAATAAGCCCCTTCCGAAAATAAGCCCTCCCCAAAAATATTTAAATGCATGTGCAGCTGGTCCCGGCCATTTCCTCTGGTTAGGGTTAGGGAGACAGAGCTGGAAATCAGGTAAGATGGCAAGAGGAGCCCCATCTTGCTCCACATGCCCCAAAATAATAAGACCTCCCCAAAAATAAGGCCAAGTGCTTATTTTGGGGTTCAAAAAAATACAAGAGAGGGTCTCATTTTTGGGGAAACACGGTAGTCACTCAAAAAGTCTTCCATTTTAATGTCCTGTGAAGTTAAATATTGTAATAGAATAATGATATACTTATTTGGTATTATCTTCTGGTAATACAGAACATACTCAGTAACTGACATTTATTGACTAAATTAATTTGGAGTGGTAGGCAGTTATATAAATAAAAACTTACCATATATAACTCTTGATTTTACTTTACTACTCAAGTGAGCTGTAAAACATATACAGATTCTTGACTTGCAACCAGTCAATGGATCTGAAAATGGGACTTACGACCAGATTTGAAGTTCCAATGTCCCTCCCCCATGGTCAGAAGACCGCATTTTGGGCACTTGGCAACTATTTAAAGCTATGTGCAGTACCCCATGGTTACATGACTGTAATTTAATATGCTTTTGCCATAAACTGGTATTTATTTCCAATTTCCAACAAACACACCTTATAGTGAACAATATGGTCAAAAAATTTTTTTATAAAATTTGGTCAAGTCATGTGATGACCTGCTATATGACCCTTACAACTTATGACCAAAATTGTGGGCTCTGTTACTAAGTCAAGTAGCTTGACTGTAGTGTAGCTCTGAATGAATTAAGTATATATTATCTATTCATAACTAGCGCAAATTAATCCCCAATAAAGTCTTATTGAAGAAATACAATTGGTGAAGCATAATATACACGATTTAGATTCTCACGCTGAAGAGTCTACAGACTTGATAGCATTTAATTTGGGTTCTATCATGTCTATTTTCTTAATACAGTGTTAAGCCACAATTAGCTTTAACCCAAAACAAAGCATTAAAAATCTTTTGAACCAATTCCAAATTTGATCTAAACTTCAACTACTGATTAATAAATGTAGGACTAAAATGGAAGGGAATGCCTCACAATCGATTTATTCATGATGTTTTGCAAACCTTTTGCATTTATTCCACACATACTTTTTTGCAACTACAAAATAATTGTTCTGCCTTTTGACTCTTACAGTTCAGCTGTACTTAGATTTGAAATCCCACTTATTTGTCCTTTAGATTTCTAAGGAAACATCAATATAAAATAATAGCTTAGCCCGACAGGTGTGAGAATTTACTGCTGTTATTAATAACTCATCAGCACTATGCACTGCCTAAGGCCAGAGGCTGTTGGACTATAACTTCTGTCTACAACATCCATAACTGGCTAAGGCTGATAGGAATTCAGACAGATTTGGTGAATCAGGTCTTGTCCTGCCATGCAGACCCAACGAGAATTACTTGTATCACCTGAGGATCTGGTGACTCTCTTGAAAATAAGGATGAATGAATGGATAGATCAGTTACTTGTTACTGAATCATGCTCTTCCAGATGCCACTGTCTATTCCTCTATGTTGGCAGACCCAGATGTTCAGGTAATACAAGTCAGAGGACTGGCTTCTAGTCCAGATCTGAGAATGTGTTAAGCAGCTACCTTGGCTATACCTAACTCATTACCAGCAATGCATGCAAGGGAAGTTATCTTTGTCTTTTTCCACCACACATTCTCCAAATATAACCTGGAGTGTCTCTTTCCTCCACTTCCCAAATCTCTCAATTAGATTTGAGAATTGCAGGAAGGTAAATCCAGTCATGGGAGGTGGATACAATATCTAAACTGTGTCAGGGTAAAATGCATTAATTCAAACTTCCTTCATTTCAGCTTAAGCTGAATAGGTATAATATAAATGTGGTATCTAATTTTTTAAACTGACCATCTACATTTTATTTTCATGCAAATAATCTCAAGACATTAAATAAATTAGACACAGATACAAGGCAAACATAACTGTGAATGTAATTCATGTTTATATTGGAAACCCTCTTCTGAGATTCAAAAAAATGTAAAGCTTTGTTTCAAAACAAAGAGGGTAATATTTTATACAGCAGTCATATCTCACTGTTACTGATTTCTTTGTATAATTTCTAATGTGTACATGCCAAAAGAAGTGGTATTTCTAGCTGTAATATAGGGGAACAATTATTTTTTAAATGAAGGCATTAATACAGTATTACTCATTATTAAGAATTGTACTGCTTGTTTTGTAAATTTTACAACAATCACTGCATTATCTGGCAGTGTATCGATTGTTTTGTGTTTTAATCTGTAATAAGAGTTGATACTTGAACAGTTTTAAAATAAACTGCTTCTTGTACCGATTGTTTTCTATGGTTATTCTATACTGCAGCATTTGTAACTGATTATATCTCAAGCAAATATTTCAAGTAAGAGTTATATTAACTTTTTCAATCCAAAAAGAGTGTTATGTTAACCAGGCCTTTATTTCTGAAATAATTACTTGAAGATTATTTCATTTACAAACATTAGATAATAATAATCTTATATAGTAATAATAATTCAGTTTATTCAGCCAAACAGCGCCAGCCATTCTCCAAGGAGAATGATAGGGACACCAGGCTTGGATTAACTTTACGGTTTACATTTACCCAAAAAATCTTCAGCACAGCCACAATCTCAGCCACATATTATCCAATGCTATACAGATTGTTAGAGGGGAGGGGAAATTAAGAAAGATGGGGCGAGGTGGGGTACCTAAAGCAGGGACAGCACATTCACTGCTTACAGATAGCAACAGCATTTTTTATTTTTTTCTTTATTTTTGATTTATATGCCGCCCTTCTCCGGAGACTCAGGGCGGCTTACAATGTGTTAAGCAATAGCCTTCATACTTT
>JANHZT010011223.1:103752-114488 GCA_032468215.1 Stegonotus admiraltiensis | reverse complement strand
TTTTTATATAAAAGCAGCTAAATTTAAAACTTCCTAAACTTTAAATGGCTAGGTCTAAAAAAACAACAACTAAAAAATAGCTTGCAGGCAGCATGCGAAACAGGGCAGACGACCCCTGGTGTATAAGACGACCCCCGACTTTTGAGAAGATTTTCATGTGTTAAAAAGTCATCTTATACGCTGGAAAATACGGTAATCTATAAGCTCAGTACCTCTTTCAAAACTGAACTTTAATCTCTCAAACTGCATAAACCCAGTTTACATGATTAAATTTCCATATGCTGTCTGAAACCAGGAAACAGGTTAAGCAAAATACGGTTAACTATGGCTACATATATCACATGAATATAGCCAAAAGTGCATGTGGTCCTTGACTTAACAATCATTCATTCAGCAACCTTTTGAAGTTACAATGGCACTGAAAAAAGTAATTTAAGAATAGTCTTCGCACTTATGACAATCACAGTATTCTCAAAGCCACATGATCAAAACTCAGGAACTTGGCAACACACATTTTTATGATAGCCGAAGCATCTTGGGGTCATGTGAAGCATAGTCAATGGAAGGAAGATGTATTCACTTAACATCTGATTTACTTAACAATCATGACAAAAAAGGTCATAAAATCTGGCACAACTCACTTAAGAAACACAAGAATTTCTAGCCCCAATTGTGGTCTTAGTCAAGGATTACCTGTGTACACATATTTTTCATCTGATAGTGCTATGAATGCCAAGCACATGAGCTTTAAACTATTAGATAGTGACTATAACCCAAAACAGGGCAACATGAACCTCCCAAATATTGTTGAATTATGTCCATCATCCCTCATCATTTTCATTACTGGAATTATTGGCAGTTGAAATTTGGCAGCACCCAAAGTTCCAGCATTCTAGCTCCCCCACTATAAGCCCTGCTTTTAAAATATGCTTCCACATTTTACCACTATTTGTATTTTGCTTTATATCCTTCTGCTTCAAGCAGTCCATATTCTAATTAAGCAACTTCCTACTTTTGGCCAAGTTACCTAGTGTTATATTAATGTTTTCATGTCTTCTTATTCAAGTGATTTTCAAAAAAGTTTATTTCCTTACTACTGCAGGATCCAAGCAAATTCATAAAAATTAACAGAAAATGCTTATTTTAAGCCCTTTGTTCAAGAAACCTTTATCCTTCTAGCTATCCTAGTTCAGGGCAACAACTATAGCGAAAGTAACAAAAGAAAGGTACTTCCTGTTTTGAAAGCGGTTGCATTTTAAAGAGTGACTTTGAGGGCAACGGGCATTATTTCCAATGATATCACATTGGTAAGATCAATATTTTGGTCTAGTTTGCCATTTTGGTTAATGAACAGAAAGGAAACAAAACTAAAAATCTAGCACCATGTCACAGATTCCGGAAGCTGTAAAAGGGATGATAAAGGCCTGTTATATTTTTGATTACTTAGCTGACCGAGGCTGTGACATTCAAATAACAGTAGTATACCAGCATTATATAAATACAGCTTATGTGTCTACGCATTCCACCCTTCCTGCCTACATTATTCCCACACCCCATCAACAAATGTGGTCCACATAAGACTTGTATATCAGCCATTAATATTCCTTTTTGAGAGAATAATCTATAGCTGTGATGGTGAACCTGTGGCACGCAGAGCCCTCTCTGGGCATGTGCACAGTCGCCAGCTGCTCTTCCAGTTTCTGATGCACAGGTGGTCTTTGCACACGCTGGAGCGCTGGAAACCCGACAACCAGCTGGCCGGCGTGCACATGCGCACCAGCCAGTTGGTCTTTAGGTTTCCGGCACGTGTGAAGACCAGGTGGCCATGCACGCCGGAAACAGGAAGAGCAGCTGGCCACCTGGTCTTCAGGTTTCCGGCACTCCGGTGCACGATTCTGCTTTCGACAGTCAGTGCCGAAAAGGTTTGCCATCACTGATCTATTGCTTCTAGGTCTGAGATGCCACTGGATGTTTTCATGAAATTGTAAATTAACTAATATACTACTTTCAAATTAGCCCTGTTTTTCGCTAACTTGCTAAAGTATATTAAGTCATATTTAATGGTAGGCATTACGTATTTCTCAAATTATATTTATCTATTAACTAAAACTTGTTTGGCATAATATAATGAAAAATATTATGAATCACTTTTCAAAGTGAAATAGGCAGCATATAAATTTAATATTGTCTAGAAAGATCCCTCACTTCTGGGGGAAAAAGACACATACACTATAATTCCATCTACAATTGCTGATGCTACTTCAAATCGTTGATTATGCAAAGGGAATTAATCTGGAGTTTCTAATTCTGTAGTGCAAAAACATAGATCTCATGGCTAAAAAATTATACAATAAATATACTGTGCTCATTTAGTCTGTTTCCTATATAGTTTCCACATTCAAAATAAACAGTGTAATTCTCTTACTTTTCACCTTCCAACAATGTGCAAGATATATAGAGTGAATAGATTCCAATCCACTATACATAAGCGGAATTCCTACCTTACTACCACTGACATTGTGGAACTTTTTCTCTAATATTTTCTTCACTGGTTCTTCTTCCTTAAATGTGATGAATACAAACCCTCTTCTTTTATTGGTCTTTGGATCCATTGGAAGTTCAATCGCTTCAATCTAAAGAAACATAATATTTCAGTTTTATTGCAATTATGTACAACATTACCTTATTCAGTAATTCTGCTCAATCTCTTTGTTTCTTCAGGGTACAACAGCCTTGTGTTAAAAACTGCAACTTATTAAGCACTAGGAACTTAGTAGATAAAGCTACATTGATAAAATGATGCAACAAATGCAAACTATTATTGCTCTGCAAGTGTGATCTGATTTGTATAATAATTTGCAAATTTCATCTAAGGTTGACTATTTGCTACTCTAAACAATTAAAGCCTATTAGAATTTACTATATACTATGCTCGAAAAGCCACAAGGAAATACAAGGACAGAAAGCACTATAAAATAGTTTTATGATACACAGAGGTACATGATTTGCCAACCATTTAAAGAAACGCCATGATGTAATAATTAAATCAAAATACAAGCATATACATATGTGTATTGCACACCTATTATACTACTGCACCTGGTATAATAATCAATCTCTGGGTAATATACCCCATATTTCTACTTACAATTACTGTGGATTAAAACAATTTGCTTTACTATTTTCAGGATAAAGCTATCCTGTCTAAAAAAAAACTTGCATCAAATTATATACCTCTCCAAACTCTCCAAAATATTCCCTGATTTTGTCTTCTGTTGCCTCTGGGTTAAGTCCACCAACAAATATTTTCTTCACAGGATCCTTTTTCATTGCCATTGCTTTCTTAGGGTCAATCACTCTTCCATCTAATTTGTGTTCTTTTTGCTCCAAAACCTACAAAGCAGTTCAACAAATCAGGATGACAGAACATTTATAATATTAGCAGTAGTCTAAGTAATATATCTCAGTCTATCACTCACCTTATCAACACTTCCTGCTTCTTTGAAGAGAATGAATCCAAAACCTCTTGATCTGCCTGTATTAGGATCCATCTTTATTGTGCAATCAGTTACTTCACCAAATTTAGTAAAGTAGTCTTTTAAGTCTTTTTTGCTTGTATCCCAACTGAGACCACCAACAAACATTTTCCTGCAACAAGGTAAGCAAGACACACTGAAAAATTATGACCACTGTTACCATAGCAATACAAGCAGTCCTCAATTTACCACCACTGGTTTAGTGACAGTTCAAAGTAACTTATTACTATTTTTCACACTTAAGACCATTGCAGTATCCCCATGGCCACATGATCAAAATTCAAGCATTTGGCAAATGGGGTGAATTTATGATAGTTGCAGTGCCCTCATGGTCTTCTGATCACCATTTGTAACCTTCTCAGCTAGCTTCTAATAAGCAAAGTCAAAGGATAAAGCTGGATTCACTTAATGACATGATTCACTTACCAATAGCAATGATTCATTTAACTGTAGCAAAATAGGTTGCAAAATGGGGCAAAACTCAATTGCCTTATTTACTAATGGAAATTTGGGGCTCAATTGTAGCCATAAATTGAAGACTACCTGCATTTCATCATGTCTCAGTATACTCAGTACTTCTGTAATTTGTGATGTATAGCCTTTCATAAAACAAGTTTACATAGTTATATCTGTGGTTCAATTGCCTTCAATTTCAGACTCTGAGATACTTACAATAAAAGCTAAGCAAACCAAACTATTTTACTAACAGAAGTCATAAAAACTAATGATTCTAACTCAAGTTTTGAGCATACAGCCATCATTAAGACTCAAACTTTTTGTTTAAACAATTACCAGTTTGATTTTTTTATTATAATAGTCTGGCTCTATTACAAATTTTAGATATATTCAAGCCTCCTGGCATTTCAATTGGGCTGCATGCAATTATGTAAAAGGATGTTTTTTGTGGGAGTCTACTTCAAGTCCAGGCTTTCCCTAAGAAAATTTAATGGAACAGGAAAAACATACAAAACAGGAGATAAAATATAGTAAACAACTCAGCGTGACTTCTACAAGGATTATGCTAGAGTTACCTAATCACCTAAAGAAACTAA
This sequence comes from Stegonotus admiraltiensis, assembly GCA_032468215.1. Classification (NCBI taxonomy): domain Eukaryota; kingdom Metazoa; phylum Chordata; class Lepidosauria; order Squamata; family Colubridae; genus Stegonotus; species Stegonotus admiraltiensis. The sequence continues at coordinate 109,900 of JANHZT010011223.1, read as the reverse complement.
ACTGCATAAATGCTAATCAATCTGCAATTGCTGGAGGATGTACAGTTAAATTACACTGCCAGCAAATAATTTCAGAAACATATGTTCCGGTTCAAAGTTCTTAAACAGCTATTTCTGACTCCCATCGAACTAGCAACTTAATATATTTTAGGGAGAAAGGGTTATTTACCCTTTTCAACTTTTAGTAGAGGGGCAAGGGCAGCAAGCTGTCCTCAAATGGCACACAAAGAAAAAAAAGGGGGGGAGGCCTAGACTACTGCCATTTCAGGAAACCAGGAGCCTTAACCGCCCCTCCTTCCCCCACCACCACATGGCGCCAACAAAAGGCAGCTTCAAGAACAAAGGAGGACCGACTGCTGCAGCCCCGTTTCGGCTCATTGTCTATTTCATCGGCAAACACAAGTCCAGAAAAGGAAGGACCCCGCGCGCCAACCACCCTCGGCCAAAAAAAAAAAAAGGCAGGAAAAAGCGTTAAGGACGGAATTGGAGCCGAGCCAACGCAGCGGGTTCGGGCCTGTCACTCCTCCGTGCAGGTTGTCGCCGTGCATGGCGCCGGAAACCACAGAAAGTGGGCGGGGGCAAGCAAACGAGGCCCGCCAGCCTTACCCCGCATCCTCCTCGTTCTTGCTTGCATTGATCTGATCGCCTTCGGCTCCGTTCTGGCTGCCGCTAGCTTCCGCAGAAGCTACCGATTGCCCTGCCTCCTCGCTTTCTCCCTCGCCGTCCCCCTCCTCTCCGGCCTCGGCCACCACCACCGCCGCCTCCACCACCTCTTCCTCTTCCTCCTCCTCTTCAAGCTGCTGCTCCGGCTGCAACAGCTCCTCGTCGCCGCCACTCACGGATCCCTCGGCCGCCGCCGCCGCCGCCGCTTCGTGCCCGTTTTGGGTGGCGCCAAACTGGTGCTCCACCTCGGCCATGATCTCTAGCCCAGAGAGAGAGTGCGCCGCTGCCTCCAACCTGCGTAAAGCGACAACAACGGAAGTTCTCTCCCCCTCAGCGAGGCCTACAAGGGGGGTGGGGGAAAAAAAAGAGAGAGATGGCGCCTCCAGACGCACGGAAGGAAGGAAGGAAGGAAGGAAAGGAGCGCGCGTCCCACTCGGCCTCGCCACACGAAGCCGCTAAGCCAAGCGCCGCCTTCCCCCCCACCCCCGGGGTCCCGAGACTCACGTTTAGACGCCGCTCGGCTCGCCTTTCCCAGAAGGAACCGGAATCCGGTCCTTAAAGCTTCGTCGCGAGCCTGCCGGTCTCTGCCGATGTCGTCAGCGGCGACAGTAGCTCCTCCCCTCCCGTGCAGTTCCTGACAGACAAACCGACACGACGGCGTACAGCTATCCGGGGGGCGAAAGCACGCTCCCGCCGGGCCTCCTTTTATAGGCTTCTCGGGTCGCGCGGCCACTCCGCAACAAACCTCCCGCTTACTGGCCAAGCACGTCGATCACTCATGTAGAAGCTCGGCGCCCGTTGGCTGTGAACACCCTTGCGTATTCTCGGCCACGCCTCCTCTCTAACTGCTGGCTGTGCGGCCTGCGGCTTCCTACGAGAGCGCGGAAATAGAATTGTAAAGGCCTCGCCGTCAGTAACAGTCGCATAGTTCACAAGTTGTCCCCGAGTTCGCTTTTCTGAGGGGCGAGAGCTCTTCTAGGATGCAAGGATTCGTATTCCAGCTTCCGAGCATCTGGAAGTCGGCGGTAGCATTAACGAGAATGGAACCGCGTTTCTCCCCTTGTGCCCCCCCGCCCCCCCACAAGCGCCGGTTGATTGATCTGATCGTCACGTAGGAGGGTGTGAGAACGATGTCCCTTCTCGCCTTAATTTATCCAACTAACCTTGCACACCTGCGCGGGTTGCCTCTCAACTGTCCGAGAGGAAACAGTGGCCGAGAAGCGGCGATTCTTCAGGGAGCGCCAGGGACAAGATCCCACGTGGCTGCGAGGGGTTAATTAGACCAGCCGAGGCATAGCCCCGGATTACGGCCACTTTTGGTTCCTGAGGCGGGCGGGATGGGGGGCTACCTCTTGGCGGCCGCCCGGCCCTTGGCCTTTCTGAGAGGAAGGAGAAGCAGATGACGGACCAGTTGGGGTGTTACAAAAGAGCAGTTGTCCTTTATAGTGCCGCTGGTAGGATTGCACCCAGTTGCTTCGTGTCATAATGTCCGTGGAAGAGTGGAGAATTTTTCTTTCCAATTAGACAATTGGTCTAATTGTCAAAAGGGACACAAGCACCTCCATTCCTTTGCTCACTGTGACAGTCGTGTTAACCTCACCTCTTAACACCTCGATCCAAAAAAGCAAGCTTAAGACACAAGGCCACCACTGTGGAGAAAAAGAAATCCTCCCCCATCCCAAAGTACATTTTTCCTAATTAAATGCTCAAACTCACATAATCGGCTCTTTCACATTGGACAAGGTTTGCTTTATAATACATTTTTTAAAAATTCTTTGGGTGAGGGGTTTCGATTTTACAAACACCTTGTGAAATGATGCTTTGAGAAGGCTGCCACCTTAAAATTACAAATTTGTTCAATAATCTTTATAAAAAGTATAGCCAGTACATGATTCTACAGAAGTAAATCCATCTAATTGCATCTGATTTATTAATTGCTGAAATATAAACTAAGTGAATGACCATCATTCTAGGATTCCACATTGAAATCAAAATAATATGACTGATAAAAGAGTTTTGATCCTTACCATTTCCAGTACTTCAGCGGTCATTAAAAGATGCATGTACAGATAACTTAATGCATTTTTCTTCTACTCATGCTTTATCTTGTCCCACTTCAATTATTTATTTCTTCATTAAAATATAAAACCTACAACTATGAAATGCTTCTGTATCAAGTTGATTCATGATAAATATCAATGTATCACTTCTCCTATGGGAGCTGCATTGGTTGCCAATCTGCTTCTGAGTGCAATTCAAGATGCTGTTTGTCATCTTTCATGCAGTAGTGGGTTGCCCCCAGTTCGCACTGGTTCTATAGAACCGGTAGTAAAACTGGCGGGAGACTCCGTCCACTGACCCTGAAAGGTAAGTAGAACCCACCCCTGCCTTCATGGCTTGAGACCAGGTTATCTGAAGGAATATCTCTTGCTGGTCACATTCACGCAACCCACTAAAGTGGAGAAGCAAGAAATGTTGCAGGTCCCGTTCCTAAGGCGGTACATCTGGTGGGATCGAGAAGAATGGCCTCCATTGCATCTCCCTCCCTTTGGAACTTCATCCCTGCAGAAATTAGACTGGCCCCTACTTTGACAGTCTTGTAAGGCCCTGAAGATTTGGTTTTGCCAGTGGGTCTGGAGAGCCCAGAGTGCAATGGAGTCCATCAAATGACTTGTTTAATCCTGTGCTGCTGCAGGAGGGGGGGTATTATTTTTATACTGGATTTTTATTGTTTATAGGCCGCCTAGACACTATGAGTGAGTAGGTGGCTATACAAATTTTCTAAATAAATACATAAATTGCAAATAAGATCTTTAATTTTTAAAGACATTTAATACAGTCACTATAACTTCATGTGTAGTATTCTGAATGTGTCAGTACATTACATATACCTATTTATTTCATTTATGTTATGGCTTCATTCAGAAACCGAAGATAATGTCCTTCCACCCCCCCACAACAACCCTGCAATGATGGTCAGGCTGAAATACAATAACTGGCTCAAAGTTGCTTGGTGAGCTTCCCCAAAACAGGTAGGATTACAATCTGGATCTCCCTGCTACAATTGGTGTGACACAGGCAATGCTATATTAGCTTACATTGAGATTCCAGTTTGTAATGAATAGTGTGGACATTCCTGGAAGAAAACTGAGGTATAATGGCATATTCATCTAAATGGCTTCATTATTAGCAGGGAATCCTGTATGTGAAATGGATTTGACTAAAGCTGGTCTACACTTCTATCTTAAAATTTTTTTGAATGGAATGGAGTTGAGATATATGTATTGTAAGAATATGGGCTGTGAAGATAGGAGTTTTAGGGAAGTTTGTGGAACAATGAATGAATCAATGAATGAATCTGCTAAGTGACATGAATGGGGAGGTGAATTGAGACGAGGGTTTAGAAAGTGACTGGAACATTCGGAGAGCCAAAAATAAATGCGAATGATGCCTGATATTTGCTTAGAAAATGTGTTTATTTTGAGTATAACATTTAAGATCAAATACATGCATGTACACATGGCAAAGGAATGAATCTCAGTATGAGTATGCAATAGTTTTGAACAAGAGAGAGAATTAGTGAAGGATAAATAGAAATAATGAAAAGTTCTGTGGTAAATAGAAGCAAATAACTTATATGAGCAAATTAAAAGATTTTATAAGAGCTGAAAGAAGTTGAATTAGCACTTTCAAATTTCAAATTGTATTATCAAGCCATCTGTTAAGATTCTTTCTTTGAAATGCTTAGACTCACTTTATTGGTTTCAATATCTCTTAGTAAGTTGCAGAGTTTTAAATTACAAACAAGGGAAAATACTGATGGAGTTAATCTTTAAAAAGTATCTGAAAAAATAAAAAATGTATGATTAAATGGTTGTAGAAATTAAACCAGACAACAATGGGAATAATAATGTAGACAAATATTAAATTTATTATTAACATTGCACTTAGAAAGAATTGGTATTTTGTTTTATCAATGATATATTACTCCAATACTGATTGTCAAAATAGGTAACTCATTTTCTAAAAATAGTTGGAAATGCAATAATCAAGTTGGATCATTCTTTCATATTTAGTTGCAATCCTGTAAAGCTCAAGAATTTTGGAAGAGGATTATAGATTTTTTAAAAATTAATGGTTGAATGCTCTTTCTTGCCATCCGATTTTCTCTTAATCATCACTAAACTTTATGTCTCTACAAAGTATATCAAGTTGGCTTTATATATGAAACAGCCACTAGGATATTATGCCTTTGTGGCTCTCAGCACAAGAACTGTATTTTAGACAAGAATTAATAAGGCAAATACAAACGACTAATGTATTGTGAGATACTAGAATTTTGTCAAGAAAAACTTAAAATCAAGAGAAGAGCTGGTAGCAGAGGGATATATTTGTCAATGGTTTTCTTATTCACAGTTATTAGATTAAAGTAGACAAAAATTATGGTTTTGAACTTTATAAAATTAAATTTGTAGTAGAATTGTATACAAATGATGAACACGTACTTGCTAAAATGTATAAACTTATTGAAATTTGAAACAGAAGAATCATACAAGAAATGTATGATAAAGTGAGCTAAAATTTTGGTTATAATATACAAATGGAACAGTGGGAACATATGTGATTGAAAGTATTGAAATTTATACAATGTTATATTTTAAACAGAATTTTTGTATGTCACCAGAGAAATTATCTAGAACATGAACAACAAGAAGAGACATTTTATCATTTGAGTATGAGTATGTACATAGTTAAAAAATTGGTTCAATGACTGTTAAAAATTATAATTGAGACCAAATATTTACTTTTGGGACTGATGGACAAACAGTTGGGAAAAAAGGTTTCTTTGTGTTACTGCATGATAGCTGCAATGAGATTATGGTATGCACAAAGATGGAAAGATTCAGCACTATCTACAATGGAGAAATGGTTGATGAAGATGACACTTGCCACGGTGGCTAATTGACTTTGATCAAGAAAAGACAAGATCTACATGAGATGGCTAATTGAATTCTTTTGTCAGAGAAAAGGCAATAGAGTAAGAGGTAAATCCCTAATTGTAAGGAACTGCTGTAAAGAAGATTAGTGATTATTTCTCTAACGTTTTTCTATTTTTATTTTACTTGTTTTTCTTTTCTTGCACATTTAGCTTTCTCCTTGATTTCTCTGTTTATGTGCGTGTGTATATATACATAGACAGTCTGTGTGTGTGTATGCCTGAAAAGAAAAGTTTTTGAACATTCTGTGCTACCTGCTCTAACATATGCCAGTGAAACGTGGACACTCACCTCACATTCAGTACAAAAGCATTACAAGACAATATAGAAAGACCTGCACATGGACTAGAGAACAAACAAAAGTGTACAATATCATCAAGAGAGTAAAAGAATTGAAATGGAAATGGGCTGGTCACATAACAATAAACTGACTTTGTATAAAAAAGAACACCACTTGGGGGGGCCGAAAGCCCTACTAAGCAGGTATA
>JANHZT010011223.1:87846-98886 GCA_032468215.1 Stegonotus admiraltiensis | reverse complement strand
TTTCTACAACCTCTTCAGCCGAAGAGGTTGCAGAAAAAAATGCTTTTAAAAGCCTCTGACGATCCCAGCTGAGCCGCGTGATCATCAAAGGCTTTTTTTTACTTTTAAAAGCATTTTTTTGGCCGAAGAGGTTGTAGAAAAAATGCTTTTAAAAGTAAAGAAAAACAGCCTCTGATGATTGCACGGCTCAGCTGGGCATGGGGGGGGGCCTCAGGGATTTTTGCTACCGGTTCTCCGAACCACCCGCTGCCATTGCTACCAGATTGGGTGATCAGGTCCGAACCGGGAGCATTTCACCCCTGGTTTATGCACTGAAATATCTTCCATGCCACCTAGTCACCTATAGAATATAAACTGATTTAAAGAAGAATGGTTTATATTTGGATCCCAAGTTCAATATGATCCTTCTGGAAAACTTGCATTGGGTTTGTTTATTATCTGGCAAATGAGGTATGATTTCAGATAAAAATCTTATCTTATCTGAAGAGTCCATATGGCATCAGTGGCATACAAGTATTGTAAAAAAACAAAAAGCTTTCTTTTTTACTGACCCATGGTTAATTATGAGTAAGTTCACAATGTGACAGAGAAAAAAACCCATAAAATTTACCACTTTGTTATACTGAAATACAGGACAGTAGTTTTCTTCATGACATTCTTGTCTGGATTTTAAAAATAATAGTGATTTCAGCTTGAAATGCTATTATCTAGGAGAAGACAAACATGGAATATGTGTTCAGCAATAGGAGGCAAATTATTGGTTTTAAATCAGTATGTTAAATGTATTTCTTTCTTTTTTCCAGTATTGATTGAACCAATTCCAGTTGGGCAAGCTGCTAAAGATTACCTTAACTTATATGTCATACCTACTCTACTGAAAGGACTTACAGCGCTGTCTAAGAAGAAACCAGCAGATCCTTTTGTATGTATCACAAGAAAGACCCGTATCAAGAGACAGAATGAGAATGTGATAACAACTGGTAGCATTCCTTTGCTAACGAAAAATGCTCCATGACAGATAGATATCCAAAGGAAAAAAAAATGATGGTTGATAAGAGCAATAGTTGTTTATATGCATATTGAGTTTGGTCCCTTCAAGCTAGAATGCCCATAATTGGTGAGCCTTTGTATTTCAGGAGCAGTCTAGACTGACTGCCTCCTTTGCCAGCACCTACTCAGACAAACTGGTACATTTTCAAAAGCAAAAAATCATGAAAAGAAAGGTTTAGGAATTTTAAGGAGTTTCTACTTTCTTTATTGCTTTATAAAAGAGAAATATTAAAGGAAATTTGATCAGTAGAAAAACAGAGTATGAATGCCTCCTATTAGCAAACAGTATCTTGATACAGAAATTAAAGAATTTTATTGTTGTTCTTTTTGATAGATGTGGCTGGCTGATTGGCTAATCGAAAATAATCCAAATACACCTAAGTTGCGGCAGAATGTGATTGTGGAGGAACCTTAAGAGAAGAGGCTGCTGGTTAAATCTTAACCAATTTTCTGCAATTATCACAAGTTGTAGTTTTAAAATAATTTTATATTGAGAAATACTACTAACGAATATGCAGATGGAAGAGTCAATGTACATATTTGGATCTTTAACTAATAAAGAGTACTTGTTGCAATTAAGGCATAAAAATAACGTGCATTTATTTGTCTATTTCAGTTTTTTTTTCCAACTGCTGGGCCATGGCATATTTGCATGCTGCAAAACGTCCACAGGTATGCCCTATAAGTGAGCCAGAGTAAATGACAGGAAGCTAGAATCCCGTCTTTGTGAGTTAACTAAGGATGGGCTATCTCCATTTTTCAATTTCTCCACCAGCTCCTGTTTCTTAAGATTGGAAAGTAGCTAGTCTATCATTCCTATTTTTTAAAGGAGTTCCTGAATATCCAGGAACTGGATCCAAGTAATCATAGCTAACAATGCCTGCTCTGGATAAACACATGGAAAGTATTATTAATAATACTTAATATTCATGAATAATACTGAAACCTTAAAAGAAATACCTTACTAAAGAAATCCTACTGATTTTTCTTTAAAAAAAATCTGGCTCACCAACCTGTTGATGTTTGTGACAATTCCATGTGGGTAGTAGTAGCCTGATGGACGGTACATAAGAAAAATATTTTGATATAGTCTCTCCAAAATGTTCCTGAATAAATGCAATAGCGATGTAAAGCAACAGAAGAATAAGATAGACATTTAACTAAAGAACAAGAAGCCAAGAATAGTTTTTAGAATTGGCAGGAGAAAGCAGTGAGGTCTGCCAGAAATCTGCACGTGGATTACTGTTGTTTAAATTAACCCTGGATATTTTGGATTTAGAGTTGAACAATAAAACCATCCATTTTGCAGAAGTCATGAAATGATTTAGTACTTCATATTAGGGCAGTACAAAATAGTGCACTTTTAACCGTTATTATTAACTAAGGCAGATGGAGTTGAGTTCATATACATAGCAAACTAAAATGAGAGTGTGATGCAGCACAATGTATGTCCTCGCCATTTAATCTTTAGGAAAATCATTGTGCTATGGTGGCTGTCTCAAAGTATCAACTCATGGAACATCAGTTTAAAATATTTGTGGATTTCCTGCAGGCCTGTTACTAAGCATTGGAAAACTAAATGCTGGACTAGGTAGACTTTCATTTAAATTCAGCAGTATCTTGTGCCCTATTTCCTTTAAAAACAGTTCCTCTGCCTAATACAGTGCAAGTTATTTAGAATAGAATAAGAAACTTGGCTCTTCAGAGGGAATATATGGTTACTATTTATTTATTATTATTTATTATTTATTTATGCCAGAGGTCTTCAAACTTTGCAGTACTATGATGCCTTAAAATGGTAAGCGAATTGCTTTGTTTCTCTTCTGCCATGAATAATATTACTGATGAGTGAGGTTAGTATGAGGCAACACAAATATACCATTTTTTCCCCTAATGTATTTTTGTGTCTGTCACGCAAGTTCACAAACTTTGCAATACTGCAGCTGCCCTTTGATCCCCAGGCAAAGTGAGATGCAAAATTCTCAGCAGATTTTGATGAGTCTCCTTCTTTATTTGAACACCTGATAGAGTTTTTTAAAATTCCAGCCTATTTATTTCATCTATTTTTTTTAATTAAAATTTCACTTATGTAGCATGTACTTTGCAGAAAAAATCCTCAATCTGCATTATTTTCCAAGAACAGCTTTTCATTTAAGGCGTTTATAGAAATTAATAAATACCAAATATTAAGAGGAAATAATTCACTATTTAGGTAGATCTTAGTTTAGCATAATAACATTGCTAAGTCTTAACCTTGATAAGACTACTATACCTTTCAGTAATTCAACAAAAGAACATCTAATTGGTATTTCTATATTATTTTGGAAATATTCTGATTAAAAAATATGTAGAAGACAGAATTTAATGAATAAGATACTCGGTCTCTGGAGAATATGTCTGTTGCTTAGGCTATATTCATTCATTCAAACTCTGCCTTCTTAGCTCTGAATATGGTGTTTCCATGAAATACCTATACTTGTGTGAATGAATCAAACTCATGAAACTTAAGTTCCTTTAAAAGTTGCTCCTTTAATGTTGCGTATCTCCTGTGTTCTAATGGTATTGTAATTAATCTCGTAATTTAAGAGATTACAATCATTAAGTGGCCATTGCTTATAAAATGAATACGAGTTACTGACATAAAAGCACCAGACGAAAACCTGAGTTTACTTGTTTTTCAAACTGATTTGAACTACTGATCATATCTCGAGACAGATACAGAGGAGTTTGATTGAAATATTGTTCCATAGCCATGAAAATGAGCCACACCATTGGAGAGAGCTATAGCCAGGACTGAGGTGGTTGTCCATTAGGCTGAACATTATCTTCTTTCTGAACATCATTGGAAATGTTAGATAAGAACTGCACAATTAATAGCTGACATCATGATTTACATATTTATTAAACATTTTTGATCCGTTTTTGCAGCTCATCAATATAAGTGGTACAGTTATTCTCTAATTAATTAAAATCATTTAAAGGGTAATCACCTTAGAATATGACAGTCCTGATACTATCTCAGTTAATTTAAGAAATGGAACTGAAAAGGAACAAGAGAGAGAAGGGGATCTTCAAGAAATTGATGTCTGTCATACCATCACTTTTATTAAGAGCTAAAACACTTTTCCCTTCAAACAAGACATGGTGTTGCACAACAAACTCCTCATTGGCATATCTTGAAGAAATTTCTCAGATATATTGAGAGTTTGATGCTTTCCATTACTACCTCTCCCCCCCAAAAGTCTGGTTCCCCTAGAGACCCAAACATGTCTGAAGCATGATTGATCAGTATTGTATCCAAGAGAATGGCTACTGACCAAATTGCTTTGGTACCAACCCCCTGCCAGTTCATGATGGAATGGCATTACCCTCAGCTTGGGGGGCTGGTGGGGGGAGCTGTCTCTTATTCCTGTCTTCAGAATTGTGGCAGCCGCTAATGGCAAGTGGGTAGGAAAAATTCTAGATGAATGGAAGAATAATGCTGCTCCTCATGAGAATAGCGCCTTTTAATTTTAGAGCATGAACACCTTCTTTTCATAGTGATGATTTATATAATATTCTTTGAAATCTAAATTTAAGCTGTATTGGAAAGATACTTTAAACGAAAGTCTTATTAGATTGGAGCCTTATCAAAATGGAAAACTCATTTGTCTGAGAAGGATCCACTGAATTCGATAGGCCCTCTGAATAACAGATTTGTTAATTCAGATAATAGCTTCTGTCACATAAATATCAGTCTTCATACACAGATAAATTAAAATACAAGGATATATTTCATTAACACAATGCTTTAATTAACAGAATACCAGCTGTTATAATGAATGGAAGACATCACATTACAGAAGACTATTTTATCATGCTATTTTATTTATATAAGCATAGTTGTTTGTTCTTCAGTCATATTTTTTATCATTCTGTTTACTTCGTGACAATTATGTGTGGAGCAAACCTGTTTAGACTTAGATAAGTCACTCCATGGGGGAAAAAGTGTCATTAAAAAGACAGGGACCGTTTTATGACATTAGCTTTCATGGCTTCCCACCAGTTCTTTTTAAGCAAGATTGCAGAAAATCATTGTGTCAAATTGTTCCATTTTTGTCAGTATGAATTCAAATGGAACCAGAGCTGAATGTATTTGCAATTAAAATGCAGCAATTTATAATTTATAAGAAGATGAATAGAAGTTCAACAAAAGAAAGGTTTTTTTCCTAACTTCGTAATGTAATGATGGGAAATCTGCTTAAACTTCTTTTAATGCAAAATGAGTCCTGTCAGAGAAATAGGAAAAAACTGAAGATGTTTGGATGAGATTTGAGAATGGACAATCTGTCACTCCCCCCATGTTGCTGAACTATAATTCATGCTGTTTATTACTTAGTACTCACCATATTGACTGGAGCTTTTGAACCTGAAATACAACACAGTTGAAAAGCCACATGTTCCATATCCGACTCCAAGTTACATGACGATGCATAACAGAAAATACAGAAAAAAATGATCTTCCTGTTGAAATATTTGAAAATGGGAAAAACATATCCCATTGAACTAAATATATAAACCTATATGGATGGATCTTATATGGCTCTGGGATGCATTTTCAGTGCAACTACTTTGGGACTTGACTATAGCATGATAAAAATTAAGTGGGGTCTTCCTCCATTTAAAAAAAATCATATAATTGGTCATGTTTTGTTTCTGCAGAAACAAACTCAATTTTAATTCAGTTTTAAATTTAAGATCTTTATTATTTTAATGTTTATTCTGTATATTTTATTCAATGTCTGTAAGCCTCCTGGAGTTGCTTCCAATGAGATGGGCGCGGCATGCAAGTTTGATATGTAAAAGAAATAAATGCCAATTATTATTTTACTCTTCTGCTCCCAAGAGGGAGGGAAAAGGAAAGGAAAATGACATAAATCCTCAAAGCTGCATTTTATTTGGGCTGGGTTGACTTTTTTTCCCCCTTAGCAGTTGTAAACGTCTCTTCTAACTGGGTGGCATCTAGGGTGGAATATAAGGGATTGCAACATTTGGGGTGTAGCTTGCTTCTGAGGTAGTGACTCTTTGCTCTCTTAACGTGAGAACATTCCACAGGGACTTTAACATATGTATGTGGATGAATTGCCTGCTTGTACCATAAAAGAGATGACCATGTACCCAACATAAAGCAGTCATCACTGAGAAATGGTAAAGCCAATGAAGTTCACACATCCTCCCAGTCACACCAAACTATTTTTATAATACCTAATTTAGCAAATGAACTGTGAAAAGGAAAAGGCTGCTAAGGCCAGGTTTGCTGTTAATAGCACCTGTATGTAATCTAGGCTTCTTTTCTAAGGCTGCCCAAAAAAATCATCAGCACCATTCTGGAATTAGCTTTACTGGTATTTTTATCACTACAATCATGTGCACATTTACTAGAAATAAAAGTCATTATAGGCAATGAGACTTACTTTCTAGTAAGCATGCATGGAATTGCAATTTATGTTTATATGGGCTGTGCTAAAGACAGTTTAAGACCAGATGGTCTCTGAATGATGTAAAGTACTTTTTGTGTCCTCTGAAACATGCATTAATTTGGGTTTGTTTAGGCTGGAATGTTTTCTAGAATAATTTCCTTACAAGAATGATTTTTGTTGTTAAAATCAATTTATATATCTGTTCATCTCACAGTTGCAACTTGGGGCACTTCAAATCAAACAGAGCAAAATAAGAAAAATAGTGACAGATGAAGACAAACCCAACTTCAATCAGAAAAAAGACAAATTTGCAGCAATTGACTAACTAAATGTTCAGACCCTATGGCTGAAGAAACATTTGGGTAGATATTCTTGATCTAGTCCTGCACATAATAGCTGTATGCCGGAGGTATTTAATCACAGTTTATTGAATAAGCCCATAAAGGCTGTGCATAAATAATATATTGTCAAACACATAAAAGATAACATAATATAGACATACTCTCTCCCTCTCCATGCCCAGATTTTGTATATTTTACACTGAATTTTAATAATATTAATTTTTAGCTCTGATGATAGAGAAAGAGAGAGACAGACAGGCAGACAGGCAGACAGACAGACATAGGTTTGTATGCTGGCAAGAGTCACTGAGCAAGATGGGCAGCCATACATCTAATAAATAAGTGAACATGATATATCTTTACTACTGAAGTTCATTCCTTTCTGTCCTTTACATTTCATTGGTGGTTTGCTATGTACACAGGATAACACGAAGTAAAATACCTAACCTGCTAAAATTTTACTTCCTTCATGGAAGGATTGGGAAGTAAGTTAGGATAAAAAACTACATTGGGGGCTTTCTCCAGTCACTAAGCCTCAATGCAAACCTGTCTTGACAACACATCTATCATTTCGAATGATGTTGTCTTTACAATATCTCCAGATCACAAGACATATTCAGTTCATTGTTAGCTGTAGCAAATGTTAAAGTTCTTTCCTTCTGTATGCCAACAACATCCAAAAGCAACTTCAAGCTGTATAGAATTGTTTTGGCTTCCTTATTTTGGATGGGAAGCAGTGATGGGAAGGCAGTGATCAGCAATGGGTACAGTACATTTTAGCCAGTAGGTTTTCTGCTGACTGAGAAAGAACTTTTCAGCTTTTCAGTTTAGCAGCAATAATGCTCAACTGCAGTAGCTTTTGGTCAATTTATGCTATTTTTTTAAATATTGAATTAGAGCAGAAGTGATCAGATTTTGTGACTGAAGAACTTGTTAACGCCTACCAATAGGCCACTGAATTAAATAGGAATAGTAGACATGGCCACAAAGTTCAGTCTCTCCCTCTCTCTCTCTCTCTCTCTCTCTCTCTCTCTCTCTCTGTGTGTGTCCCTCTCTCCCTCCCCCCCCCTTTTCCAGGCTCACATGCATTATCAATTATTTTGATATAGCATACCATGTCAACCTACTGTTTATGATTAGTTGTATATGTAATCAGATCAAATAGCAATTGCCACATTGTTTGGTCATAATCATTGAAAAAACAATAACTATCAAGATGAAGAGATACTGTCAGTGGATGAACAAAGCAAAAAAAAAAGTACACTGTGTTCTGACCACAAAACACTGCCACTCACTGCAGTGACCAGTGCTTGGGTCTGGAGGTGCCAGGAAAACCCTAAGAATGCCTGAAGTCGGTATCGAACTGTGCACTGGTACTGAAATTAAGAATACATTTCCTAGAAATTTCCGCTGTGCTGTAATTTTTTTCTGTTGTCTTTGTCTTTTCAGTTACTGTACATATATTCTTCTGTACATAGAAGCAAAGGAAAAAGAAAAACTGCTGTTAAAGAAAATAGCAGCCTATTCACCCGAGGGCTTCTTATTGTGACAGATTAGTTAGGCTATTGCTAGCTCATTCGTTCCCAAGTAAACTATTCTTTGTAGCATCATGGAGAATATTCTTGGGAAATATTTTCTTCTAGGGCCTTCTGCCTAACTATTCATGGTTACATAGAAACTAAAAACAGCCAAATGTGTTTTGACCACATGGGCCTTTGTTTTACTAACACCTTGCTGGCTGCATTGAAAAGTGTCATCTTCTAATTTTTGAAAGAAGACAAAGGGCTGATAAAATGAAACTTCCTTCAATTTCCTTTGAATGTAAAAAAAATAGCCAGCTAATCCAGTTTCTGGTTAGGATATTGCATTTTGAATCAATGAGGTTTTACTTTGGTTATTTATGAATTGCATTAAAATATACTTCTATCACTGAGTAGCTTGCTCCTATGTTCAATCCAGCATTATTATTTTTTTAATAATATTTTTTTTAAAGATTGCCTTTACAATGATAAAAAAAACTAATACATACTAAAAAAAATAACAAACAGAAAGTGCAAAAAGGAAGAAAATAGAAAAATAGAAAAGGAAAAATAAAAATAAAAATAAAAATAAAAATATAGTAAAGTGGAGGAAAGGAAATATATAAAGAAATTATTTCCCCCTTTATCACAAGTATAAACAATTTTAGTAACTTATTGTCTTCTTTTAAAGTGCAACAAATTATATCTTCTTCCCATATCCCATCTCTTATGTATAAACAAATCTTCAAAACCTTATCATTTTAGTCCTGATCAGCAAAAATCCATTGATTATCTCTGGTTAATCTCTAGAGCTAATGGCACATCTATGTTAACCTTGATCAAATAAACCAACTCTATATTCCTTCCTTTTACTTTTAAGAATCTTGATCTTTAATCCCTTCAAATAATGTCCCAGAATTTGAGTTGTTTTCATTTTTTTTCTTTGTCCCTTCTCACAAAATTCTTCAGAGCTTTAACCAGCCTATATTGTAAATCCAATATAGGAAAATTATCCAGCCCAGATACAAGCAGTTACATAGATGACCCTATACAAAATGTGCCAGGTTTTGACCTTCCTCGCCACCATTGGTCAACTCTGAACAGGAGCCATACCCAACATGGTGTCTGCCAGGACTCATTATTTAAGTGGGGTCTTATCTCTACCCCTCAATGTGACTGTGGTGGTCCTCGACAAAATATCTATTGCATTGTGTCCAAATGTCCATCAAGAGCTTACATCGGCCCAAGGTCAGCATAGACCACCCTGTTCTTGAATGGCTGGGTAGACTGGACATTAACATTTGAACCACTATAAGTCATACGCCATATATGCTAAATAAAGAAAATCCAGGACATTGTTCTGATTTATTACTTGTAAATCCTTTTTAATTATTAGGATAAGAGCTGGTTTCATTTGTACATCCAGTGTTATATCTTTTTCCATATCATTCTTGTAGCCTGTCATTTTTAAATCTTTTTTCAAATCAGTCTCAATCCTGTTGCTCTTCCACAAAATATTTTAAACAAAGCCTAACCATAGAAGCAGATAGGCTTAAAATTAACTTCAGGTCCTTTGTTCAAAAATATCGTTAAATATATCCAATATTAAAATATTTTGCTTCATTGTGTATTAGTAAGTCAACCTTAAGTGCTCTTCTTTTTCATCATCTTTAGTTATTTCTAGTTCCCTTTAGTGTCCAAAGTCTTCCTGACTAAGGATTGAAAGAAACTTACCTGGCATTTTCAGACTTGTTGATCCAAAGGTTCCTAATAGCTGAGAAGCAGTTAACAAGCAATTTCTGAAAGTGATTAGAAAAGAAAATATGCAAAGTCAGTGCCCTTTTGAAGGTGCCAGCCATGATTTGGGTAAGATGAATATTCCCTCCTCTCTCAGAGCTCTAAATCTGGACAGCTGGAGATTGCTGTCTTGTGGTCTTCTTGCAAGGAGCAGCTGTCTGGAACACTTGTGAGTGAGTTCAAGTCCCTTCCTTGTCTAGAAAAGAATTATGAAGAATTAGCCTACTTGATGGCTCTTCATTGTGCCACAGTTGTTGGCTTCACATTTAGCGGAGCAAGAAATTTGCAATTTCTTCCCTGAAAGTTGTTGAACCCAGATGAACTCAGCATAACACATCACAAAAATGCTGTTTAAGAACTGTGTACTTACCAACAGAGTTTCAATAGAGTAGAAGATTGTAAACAATGGACTTTTAGTATTTCATCACTGCAGACTAATTGAGTAAACCATGGTTTACAATCCAATTTCAGATACTGTACAGCTTCACATGCTTTCTTCTAGTCAACTGCTTATGGTTGCTGGGAGTCAGGCTATGTTCAAATTCATAAACTATAACTATAGTTTAAATAGTCAAATATAACACTTAACAGTGAGTAACAAAAAAATTTTGCACAGTCTGGTAAGCAATAAGCCACTTATAGTACAATGCAGAACTGCAAGCCAAAGAAAACAAGTCAGTTAAGCATTAGGTCTGCACCAGTGATGGGTTCCTCCCGGTTCGGTCTGGTTCCACCAAGCCAGTAGTGGTGACGATATGACATCACCGAATTGGCTCTGCCCACCCCCATCCCCTTGCATTATTCTTACCTTTTATTTGGCCCCACCCCCAATCTATTGCTGCCTCCTGAGTCCCAGCTATCAGCTAGAGGGAA
>JANHZT010011223.1:56903-82663 GCA_032468215.1 Stegonotus admiraltiensis | reverse complement strand
CCTCTCTTTCTCCCTCTCTCTCTCTCTCTGCCAAAATCAATACTAATACTAAGGCCAATCAAAACTATGTTCAAGCTTTGATAAAAGAAATAGATGAAAAATTCCTGATTAGGTCAGTTGATGGGCACAATAAACTATTTATAAATATTGAAAGAGGTGAGTGGAATGGTATAGCAGCATTGCCTGGCAGAACAATAAGCCAAATCTTTGTTGGCATATAGTTGACCTACAGAGGCAGCAAAATAATAAACATGGATGAGATCTTCAGTATGCATTTAAGGAAGCAGCCAGGACTTGTTGTCATGTTTCCAGAGCTAGAAGGTTTCTCCATTTGCCTTCTCAGGCATGCAAGTCCTCAGGTTATTTATAGGAGCAAACAGCAGGGAACCCACAGACACATTCACAACTGCTTCCAAGTTTTCGCTCAAACTCTCCTAGTTCAAAGGGTTAATCTGCAACAAGCCCTCATATTTACCACATCAAACACAATCTCAGCTTGCATTGTTTGAAGAACATTAGACAATAGACAAATTAACGAGACAAGGGAAATTTACTTTGTCAAGCCCTTGTTTGTCGCCAATTCTTCCAAGTTTTATATCCCCAGGAAAAAAGAGACCTAAGCCAGTTTCTATCTTATTTTGTGGCTTCTTGATCAAATCCTTAACTTCCTTTTATCTTCTTTTCTGAAAAAGTAGCTTCTTTTAACCCGGACAAAAGAAGCAAACAGGGCATTTTAAAGGAAACATTTCTTCAAAAACATTTATTGTAAAATATTGTTAAAGGTCAGCTTTAACTTAACTTGTTTTACAATAGTAACTTGAAGGGGGTAAAAATTAATCAGCCATAAAAAAAAAAGACCTAAATTTCTTTCCTTGAAAGTTGAATGTCTAATAAAACCCATAGCTTCATCTTTTGGGGCACCTCTGAGAACTAGACCTGTGCATTTAAGCTCTTTGAATAAAAAGTGCATTTGTTTCACACTAATATACAAATTTATATATATATTTATATATATTTACAACCTATGGAAGTTCAATATGAGAAAAAACTATTCTCTAGCACTACAGAAAATCATTCAAACAATGGGCTTCCAAAATTTCTGTGAATTTCAACCAATATTTTAAGCAACCAATATTTTCTGATCCCAATGTTGGATTCTTATGACACTATCTTGTTCGAAGAGATAAAATGCAGGATAGCCTCTGATTTTCATACTTCCGATAACTATGTATTTTGCAAGTTAAAAACATATAATGTATAATAGCTATCAGACTGGATCCTACTCCTATGTATCATCAATATCTTATTACCTTGGGCATTGGAATCCTAAGAAAAATGATAACATTGTATGCCCTAAGCTGTGGAAATATATATCACATTAATAATTATAAATAAGATCAAAGTCTGAAAAAGACTGGGGAAGAAAGGGAAATAAGTATTATACATGTAGTTGAACAATGTTGAATCTGAGCTTCAGACTTTTTCCATTCCAATCTTGCCAAAAAAGACAATGCTTCAATGTGAAAGGAGACTTGCTACAAGGTTTAACTTGCTTACAGATGTGAAATTTTTGAAAGAAACTTTAAAGCCATAAATGCCTACAGTCTAAGTTTACAATCCGTATTACATTGCATTGTAAATGAAACTTCTGCATATCCCAAGCCTGAATTGATCCTTATAATGTAAGGTTAGCTTGTTGATGAAACCATTTGCCTAGCATGTAGACTAGGGGGAAACCATGTTTCTAGAATAGAGGTAGGCATATAAAAGGTGATGAGCTTGTGCAGTGGTAATATTCAGACTTAATACAAATTTAGTTCAGTGTAATGTGAACACTAAAGCTTTGTCCAATGAAAAACTGAAAGTCCGACAATTATGATCCAAAGATCTCTTTTCTGAATACTTCCTGTGAACAAGGCATTAGCCTTAGGGAAAGTTAGAGGATGATGAATTTATCTCCCATGACCCCTGTTCCGCTGCCGAGAGTTATTGGAAAGAGAGCCCACTCGAGTGGAACAATAATATTTAGTTACCACTTGTTTGCACTGTTCACATTTCACTTTGCAACACCAATGAAACTTGCAATTGCAGCTTGTGACAATTTCAATCTGTTTCTCCTCTATTTTGAGGCCACATTCCATGCAGAGCCTCTTGCAACTCCGCTTCTCCCACTGGGTCAGATTCTTGCCACTTTGAAGACACTCTCGTCCTTCAGTACCATAGAGTCCCAAGCTGATGTTTTTGATGCAATAATCTGGGGAGTCTTCCAAAAACACAAGATCAGCAGCATGCATGGTGTTGAAGGGCTCAGATGACATTCCACGACTCTCCGCACTGTTACCGGCTCTTATTCTTCTCTTGTCCAACTCCAGCTTCTGAGCTTGGTTATATTTGTTCTTTAGATAATTTCCAACATCTCGGAAGTCTGCTAGTTGGAGCCAGCAAGTTTGGATGCTGCAGCTCCCTGATACTCCATGGCACTTGCAGGCCCGCTTCATGGTTGCTTTTACAGCCTTGCATGAGAGATGGAACAACATTTAGGAATACTAGGAAATAAGAGCATTGAACAATTCTGTTAAATACCAAAATAATATGGCAAGAAGAGAAACTTAACTCTTCCTTCCCGGCTATTTTAAGAGTTTGCATAGTCAAACATTATGTGGAGGACATAACAATTGGGAGTTTCATCCTAATATATCTGAAGGACACCAGACTGGAAAATATTGACTAGATTTAAAAATCTAGTCTTGTAATTAAAGATTCAAAAGTTTTAAACAGTTACCATTGAGCATAAGCCCCTACTACTTGATATCTTCCAAATATTTTGGATTACAACTTTCCAAACTGCAAATCTTCATGCCAGTTGGCCACTTGGATTTAGTGGAAGGCATCAATTTATCTCTTCCTGGTCTCTGGCAACATGTTTGGCTTGTGGCCTGTAATTTCTGACAGGCTGAGACTCAAAGCTCTGCAATCTGCACTCCAAAAATGATTGGGGGAAATGTCATTTTTAGAGAGGGGTTCAGAAGCTTTACAGGGAAAAAATGGTGCCTTAAGCAACAACCTCTTATTCCCTTACTCCGTCCCCCTGGCCCCAATTCTAAAAATTACAGAAAAGTGCCCTTTTTTTAGTTCTTTCCAATCTAGAAATAAAAAAGGAGACAGGCTTTTTGTCACACAGTCCTCAGGTTAGACTTTGTACATGCATGAACTAGTTGGGTCTTATTACATCTGAACATGTGGGGTCCATTTCTGTGTCCAGTTAAGGAGGGCTGGGAATGCTCGTCAACTTGATTCAGGATAAGTGCTTTAGACCTTGAACAAGCAGATCACCTATCAGCTGTTTGTTAAAGTTCTTGGCTTCTATGTAAGCTGGAGGGGAAGGGGACACTGCTACTTTAAGGAATCCATAAAATGATTAAGGCAGGGTATTCCTTTCTTCCACATTCATATTAAAGTCTGAGCAAAAGTTATTTTAAAGTTGAATTTAAAGTGTTGTGCAGCAGTGTTAAGTTCACATGAGGTCTGCACCACATCTTTTGATGTGTACAACTTCCTGTTCAGCGCTCATTGGTTTACATTACTTAACAGGATTTTTTAAAAAAACAAATCTGGAAGAATGTTTTTTCCCCAACTTTCTTCCAGAGAGTTTGGGGGAATGTACATTTGTTATGATTTACTATTCATTTATAATACTATTGAAACATCAAAACCATACAAAATCAATAGAAGTAATTGCAAAATCATACTTTCAAAAACATGTTAAACATCAGACCTGCATTATGGTAAAAGAAACTATAAACAATATAAAAGTGTATGCTAAAAAAGAAATTATATCAGAGCAAGGGCATCACCAGGAAGGTTCTATCTTTGTCTGTCAATTCTTAGCAGCACATTGGGGGTGGGGGTGGGGGGAGAGAGAATAACTCATAAAGACTAATCTTAATGCCCAGGTAGATGTATATGGATGCCTCTCCTTTCAATAATAGCTCTGGACCACCTTTAGACAGCCCTATGCTAAACAATAGTCCAGTTTGAATCCTAGGACAGCCCTGTTTTCTCCAGATCTGAATGCTATCTAGCATACATGATTTCTGCCAACTTTCTAAGAGTCATAATGTGAGTGATTTGGGCAGAGAGAGGGATTTATGATTAAAGTAAAGAACTAAACCTGGATCAACCTGCTGTTATTCTAAATGCAGCCCTGCACTGGCACAAGCATCAGGCTTTCATTTAATTTCCCTATAACATCTTCCCTCCTAACCTGAACTTCTCCACGGCTAAATTCCCATGCTAGGTGAACATGTTATTAATGGAAACAAGCAACATACATTACTAAAATAAATTCTTCTGTGTTCAGTTAGATTTACATTATAAATATGTAAAGAATGTCTAGTTGAGCAGTGGAAAACCAAAGCTTATGCCAGTATATTATAATTTTAGGCTGACTTATATATATTGGTTTAGTATGTATGGAATATAGTTACTGTCCATATCTTAGAAGCCTCCTTCAGTCTACTGCCCTCTGCATAAGTTGGATTCTAGTTACTATTATCCCTATGTAGCATGAATATCAGATATGGAGGACAGCAGATTGGAGAAAATTAGATTCATGTTCATCAAACACTGCAGAAAAATGTGCTCAATGTTTTTTATTTTAATATTAATATATATGGCCAGCAGTTTAAAACATTATAAGTAAACTGTAATGCACCAATTCCTAAAATAACTTTAAGTTAAAATCCATTGGTTTGCTTTTACTTAGTTGGATATCTGAATACAAGCTGTTATGGATATGGATTCTTTGCAAACGAGGCCATCAGGGCTTACTTCACACATTGTGGATTATAAATATGCCTAACAAGCAATCTTGCAAATTCTTTTGAGGAAAAAGAGTCAATAGCAGACATGTTGGGACTTGTCCAAATCTCTCATTGTAATGGAACTTGAAGATAAATTTCAATCAATCAATATAGAGAACAGATTTTCCACATTTCCCCCATAGCTAAGTAAGAGCAAAGTTTGTATTCATCACATCGAATTGGACTTAATAATACATTTTTTAAAAATCAGACATTGTGGTTACTGGTTTTAAGCCAGTCACTGAACTATTGTCCTGATAATGACTAAATGTTCTATTTCCAAAATAAAAAGGAGTTTATTGAAACATGTAGTTCCTTGTAGGTCCAGGTAAGGTAACTATAGTTATTCAAGTTGAGCACTCAAGTTCATGAAATCATGGAGATAGTCAAATCAGGAAAACACAGCTTGAAGGCATAGTTCTGTAACATTGTTTGCACATACCCCAATTCCAAAAGAAATATTTTTTCTAAGAAAAACTTACCAATCTCCCTGCCCCATTATTATGCAAATTCAATAAAGCTCTGGCATCGTGTGCTGTCTCCAAAGCATCCACAAAGTGCTTGGAAATTTTTTCACCAAATTCCACATTGTCACTACATCCTCCCCAAACCCATCCGCTTCCACCTGGGGGAGGAAAAAAAAAATATTTCCAAATACCTGTGGATTGAGTCAATTTTTGGATTAGTAGAGGAGCATGCATGTGGGGGTGGGGGGTTGGAAATAAAACATTTTTTATTCGTGTTGCTTGGGATTTTTCATAATCTGCACAGTTTGTGAGGTTAATTGATACCTTCGTCTAACTTGCAGCAATAAAGAGTACAAAATATGGACCCTGCAGTTCTGCACTTCAAACATGTGGAAACCAGGTTAACCGAGGAAAACAACACCTGTCTTTCTTTGGTATATCTTTTTCAAAAATTCCCAGGCTCACCTACACGTCCATTTCTTGAATTATCACAGCCACAATTCTCAAAGTCTCCCATGCTACAGTTCCTGGTTAGGGAATACATTACTCCAGCTGAGCTGATGGCATGAACAAATGAAGTCTCCCTTGTAGCTAGAAAGAAGAAAGAACTGTCAGTGTGAAACATAAACCCTCACCTCCTTCTAGTCTAATCTTCCCTTCTCCTGGCCAAAATAAAAGCAAAAGAAATCTTCTTCTCATCTCAGGTTTACCAGCAATGGGTTTGTATATGCTAATATATTCCCAATCTCTGGAAGGAAGTTTGGTTAAACAATTTATATCCCCTCCCATGCCCAAATCTCACTAGGATTCTGGATTAGGAAATGTATCAAAAAACAGACAGGAATTACAACGGAATTAAAGAAAAACAAAGCTCTTTTTGCAAATTTGTACAGCATGATAAGAAATTGGAGGGAGAGAAATACTAATTTTGTGGATATAATCGCTGCATTTCTACTATAAAATGATTTGTTTTCTAGTCATTGCTTTTATTTCAACTCCAAGGTTTTAAATTTTTGTGTTTAAATTTTATGTATTTCATCATGTCACAGACAAATCGATCAGCACTCTTGGTGAAAGCATCCTCATTTGATACACCATTGAATGAAAGTGTTTTTTCATTTGTATGATATCTGTTCATTCTGAGCTAGTTGAAGCAGTGAGGATTGATTGGTTAATCCATCTATATTTCCCCTGGTCTCTATGTCAGTTCATAAATTAGGTGCATTGATATATGATGCCTAGTGATAATCAGCAGATTAGTTTTCATTTTGTACCAAAATTGAATTTAAAACATACACATAAATACACAAATATCCCCAATACACACACACACACACGCACACACACACACAGAGGAATATTTTATAAAGTAATAAAATCGATGTTGCCATTGAATGTCTTCCTTCCCCAAAATTCTTTTAACTAAGGAATTTTTAAATTCCTTTTTAAATATTTTAAATTCTTCAATACGCACACACACACACACACACGTATATAATTGTTCATTTTGAATTCTGAATGGCCCTTTTTAAAATGTCTTTAAAACAACAGCAACAAATAGTTGCATTTTAAAATGAACTGTTACTGCTTGACTTAGTCCTGACCATATTTTTTTTTAAAAATCCACGTACTACATTAGCTCACCTCTTTGACCTTCAGCAAAAATGAGAGACTCAAAACTTGCACACTATTTTTTATCTGATCTGATCTAATAAAACCATTGTCCTAATAGGGATGAACACAGCAGCTGATTTCTGGGATAAAAAGACAGACCTCAACCTTGGCTGGGGAAAAAAAGGTTCTTGAGATACCATCTCAATGTGCATATGCATTATAAACTGGATATCGTACCAATTCTGATTCAGATCTTCATACTATAAAGCACAGCACAGGACTGATTGGTCATTTTCCACACAATCTACGTCTTAGATCTGTTGTAAGGAATAGAGGTCTAAAACAATTTTCTATGCCATTCCTAGAAAAAGGGCAGTCCCACCTATAGTAACTAACAACAGCAGAGTAAAAGAGAAATTTACTTTGATCTGTTCAATAATGTATTCCTATTATATATTCCTTCACATATTCCACGAGCAAGTCATGCCACAGGTAACTGAAAACGTGGTAAACCCTACAAGTTATGCTCTATTCTCAGTTGCACATAACCTTTGCAGACTGATAAACACAACTCAAGTGGACCTATCAAAAGGCAGGGATGTGTTAAAATCCACTTACCACTTCTAAGTCTGTGGTGAGTGGAGAGTTGAAGTGCACTCTCGGGACAATTCCAGCGTTCCCAGATAAACTGATGCTTACATTCCTCGATTCCACTTTGGGCACCAGCAGACACGCTTGTAGAGTACCTCAAATACGCCTTTCACAGACAAAACAAATATAATACATTATTTTCCAATGTTTCTCAACCCTCCCAAACACCCTTAAATTATATCCAGAGGTTATAATCCAAATTATATCCAATTATATAGCCATTTATATCCAGTTTCTCTGATTTCTGCACAGAGGGTCACAATATTAATAAAGGTTACTTACCATAGGTAAATAATACGTTATTGACTAAAGTAAGCTGTCATCAATTATGCAAGTTTAAAATACATTTTAGAGGGTTTGTAAATAAGTACCTTGGGCCCTGTCATCAGAAAGTTATTCACTGACCTGTAGAAAGAGAGAGAAAAAAAGTTATGAAAAACTTTTCTGAAGAGAGTCATTCTAAACCCAGAACACTAAGTGGCAGTGAGCCTTGAATGCCTACCAGGCTGATGATGTGTTGAAAACAGCAATAGCACTATATAGCACGAGACTGGCCAGGGTGACGGAGGTCCCTCTTCTCATGGTAAATCTCTATTCCCCTAGCTGACCTACTAAATTGTCTTCCCTTCACACCCTTCTCAAAGGATTTGCTAGATAACAGAAAGAGCTAGTGCTCCTTCTTTTATTATACTTTTAAAAAAAACCCACAAAAAGTCCCAGCCCAATAGAATGAGGGTGGAAAAAAACACCAAGGCTCTTTTAATTACTTAAAAGCCTAATTATGGAATAAAAAGCTCCCATAGGCCCGCCAGCCCCCTTCATCAGATGCTAGAAGAAGGGAAGTTCCTGCAGCCTAAGTCTTTCTTATTTATAAGGTGGATGCCTAAACGGCCAACTGCCCCCCTCTCACCCACCCCCATTCATTTGCTACCCAATGACAAGATAGCAGAAGGAGCTGCCTGATGATGCTGCACTTCAAAAGGCAAAGGGAGGAGGGGTGGTGGTGTCTTCGCTATCCATTCTCAGAACTTGCCTAACAATAGAGAACTTTTTAATGCTCTTAAAGCAGCTCCTTGACTTGAAGAGAGGTGTCCTTTCTTTCTCCTTTGAAAAACAAACAAACAACACCTTTCCTTCTTCTGGTCTTCTGTCGCTCCCCAGAGATCAGGGGGATCATTTGGGGAAAGGCTAATTATCTTTGATGATTAAATTGCTCCTTCCAATGAAATCCTGGTAGTTGAACAAACTTTGTGAGGGTTTCTTCGAGGACAGAGCTAAGATTTCATACATTGGAAGGTGAGGGCAGCCTCATTTGTGAACTTCAATAGCCTCCCTCAGTTGATGCCTTGCAGGACTGTTCCTCATGAGCATAGACATGTTCCCTGAAACTATAGAAGATAACATTTAGTATACCTGCACTAGGGATTGTCCTCTTGGAATATTTTAAAGTAGTTAAAAATATAAAGAGCTAGTATTATAATTCTCATTTTATTTTCATCATGCAACAGATTAAGAAACATGATCCCAGCCAGGAAAAGTGGATAATTGTTATAGCTATACAAAATTTGTTTCATCCTTAATTTGAACTACTGTATTCTATTCTGATGGGCATGACAGAGATCTAAGTTTATAAATCAGCAGTTAACCTGGCTTTCAAAAAATTCAGACAGAAAGACTATCTGTAACAATGTCCATGGACCTCCTCCAGCACATTAAAAGCAAGATTTTTTTTTTAGTGTGATTAAGTAATCGTCAAAAATCCTCTCTTCTGCACTTGCAAATTTACTTAAACATAAATATCCCTAAATCCACAGAATTTTACATCTATTCCCAAACAGATGGGCAAGAAGGTGCAGCATTAGTATTCTGCAAGGCCTATTCACATGACAATTAGGGATAATTTACTTTTCTGGGGGAGCATTTTGCAAGATAAAGCCCCCTTTTTTTGACTGGGCATCTCAATGTTTGATTTGTCAGCTTGCTGTTGATTTATCCCAATATGACCACAACAAATTTCACCTCCCCCTTTTCCTCCTTAACTTCCCCTTTTCTGATTCATTTTTTGACTGATAATAGTCAATATTTCTTGTTCTCACATGTCTAATTCCTGATTCTCCAAACAAATGTATTTTTGGAAGGGGCTCTTCAAAGATCTTAAAATTGGAGTAGGTAATATGTAGACAAAGTAAACATTCCAGGACTGTGTCTGTATAGTTTTACAGTATAGATCATGACCGGCATTTTAACTGTACCTAGAAACATGCTTACTAGCCTGAGAATATTAAAGAAAATAAAGTGTTCACTACTTTAGTGAACCATGGCCTTGGCCAGGTGGGGTTTAGACTTCATTAAGTTTCCAAACGCATTTGAAATGAAGCCTTTTTAAGACAACACTAGACTGAACCAAAGGAACATCATCAAGGTATGTGTTATAAAGATCCAATATTTCCAAGATTTTATGCATTGAATATATGAGGAAATGCACTAGTAACTACCAGCGAAGCCTGAACATGTTCTTGAGGTACCAACTCAAGAACATTTTTAGTTTAAGACCTAAATCTAGGATAGCTGGAAATATTTGTCCTCATGGAAAATGCAGCCCAAACAATTGCATTTTATTAGTTCATTAGTTAGATAAACTGTATCCCGTATTCCAGTTTTCAACTTAGGAGGAACAGTTATATGTTCTCTGAATGGAGCGTTTGATATGATTATGAGCCTGAGTGGCGTAGGAGATTAATGCCTCCTACTAGGCAGTTTTAACAACCAGCTGCCTGCAATTACTGCGAGTTCAATTCTCACCAGGATCAAGGTCGACTCAGCCTTCCATCCTTTCTAAGGTGGGCAAAATGAGGACCTGGTTTGTGGGGGCAATTAAGCTGACTTTGTCTAAAATATACAAAAGTATGAAGGCTATTGCTTAACGCATTTTAAGCCGCCCTGAGTCTCTGGAGACAGGCGGCATATAAATAAATAAAAAAAAATGTTTGATGTTATTCAATCAATTATCAACATTAGATATCTGATTTAGAATTTGAATCTATTTCTTGATTAGATGAGAAAGAGAAAAGAAGGCACGAGCCATCTGCGTACATATGAATCCAAACTATCCAAACTATCTTCTCCCAAGAATGTCATCTTTATGTGAAATAGAATGGGGTATAAAATTTAATACTGGAGTCCATAAACCACTGAACAGGCTCCGAAGGGATGTTTCGGAACCACTGTCTGAAATCTGTGGGAGACACTGGTTCTGTGCTTCAAATTGCCATTCTAGTCATGTACTTCAGAATAGTCCTATCATGAAGCATATTAAAAGCAGTAATGGAATGTAGCCAAATCACCAGCTACCTACTATTCCTGTTCAGCTCCTGGAATAGAGAAGATTATTTATCAATATGAAAAAGCACACTCCACCTCATTAACATACTAAAGCAAAACTGAAATTACTCTAGATAAGCCACCTCCTGCCACCTCTAGGGTAGATATACCTTCACATCTTATCTGAAAAAGAAATATTGGAAATTTGTGGGGAAAGGTACGGTTTGTTGGGATTTGGCAAACAGTTCCTTATCACCAAAAGTCTCTTTCTTCCTAATTTTTTAAAAATGGAAATGGAGTTTTATTTTTTTAAAAAAAAACTTTTTTTTCACTATTTAGTATATTTTAGTATTTACTCAGTCAGTCATTTTTATAAGTCATGAAGGTCACCTATGATATTGCTTATCTGTTCAAGGATCTTGTTCCTACATGGAGGCAATACAGGGGAAAATGCATAAAATGCCTGGGCAAGCAAAGGCCATCATTCCTTGCCCTGGAGCTGCACCATTAGATCACACAATGTGGCTGAGAATCATTTCCTAAAGATCATCACTTGTGTAAGGTATTTAAAATTCCAACTCCAAGACTAATTTAAACTAGTTTAAATTAAAACAAGTTTAAACTTCCTGACACAATTTACTGCAAAGAACTCCAGTGACAGAAAATGTGGTATAAATCTGACACAGCATAAGCATTTAAACATGGTGTGAAAGGGGGTTATTATAAAATAGCACAGTAGGGCAGTCCTTGGACACCACCATTTCTTACATGAGATAGTTGGGCATCTCATAAATTGGGCTCATTTGTTTGCCAGAAACCCAGAGTACCCACCAAATAATGGAAAGAACCAGCGGTCCAGGGCTACATACCTGTTTACACAAAATCCTTGAGTACAACTTTCAAGACTTTAAAAAGCTACTATGAAATTATATATGTTTAATATGCTAGAAAGTAAAATGATTAATTCATGGAGAGTAGGTACAGTATTCATATCTCTGGTTCAATTTAAACATGAATGCAACCAAATTTAGTTTTGTTCTCAACATACTCATTACTAGAAGTGCAATCTCTGGTTTGCTCTTCATTGGCCACATATACAGCCCTGGGCAGGAAAAAGTTGTATCTGATTTAGCAGACTATTTTCATATCATAGCAAAAGACTAAGTCACACAAGCCCAAGGCTCCTTCCTTTCTTTCTGAATTCTTTCTTGACTCCAAGTTTATTAGCAATAGAAGAAACTTATCATCATCCAAGATCATGTGAAAGGGAAACCTGGAGCCAGCCTGATAAAGCTGCAAACAAATATTCGCAATCAGAGGATTAAAATGGTAGGTTAGTGAGAATGTAATGAATGCCAAATTCCTTGTAACGAGCACAGAAGTTTTCCCAAAGTGAATGTATTCCTGCTGGGAGGAAAAAAACTTGCCTTGAGACACTGTAATCATTAACATTCTGGAAAGCCATTTCAGAAAGGAAAGGATTTTAATAGACAACAAATGATTC
This sequence comes from Stegonotus admiraltiensis, assembly GCA_032468215.1. Taxonomy (NCBI): domain Eukaryota; kingdom Metazoa; phylum Chordata; class Lepidosauria; order Squamata; family Colubridae; genus Stegonotus; species Stegonotus admiraltiensis. The sequence goes on along the minus strand of JANHZT010011223.1, from coordinate 70,244 downwards.
AATTCTCCTTTGTAAGAAAGTGTTCGGTGGAAAGAAAACCGCTAATCTGATTTTTTTCCCCCACACAAATGATTATGCTTTACAGTAGGACCCTAATCCCAGCATCTGAAGAGTGCTAAACTGGGGAAGACTAGTGCAACAGGGGTTGTCTGATATTATAAGCACTTACGTTAAATATTCTGTGAAATAGTTTTGTCATACTGTCAAACACGCAGGCCGGATGTGTCAACCCCTGGCCACACCCACACCCGTTTTAGCGAAGGGGAAAAAAGTCCCAATATGTCACGTGATGCCACCATGACGATGTGAGTTTGACACCCCTGCATTAAACCATTTACTACACCACAGAAAAATACCAAGCTCTGAGATAGACTCTATTCTTCAAATAGCCGCTGCAGCTACTATATGTGGACATTTCCCACAGCAATTACCTAGGACAAGAGCAGGTCCTGAAATAAGTAATCTGTTTCCAGAGAAATATATTTATTTATTTACTTATTTAAACCATGCCATCAACTATAATTAGCCACGTTATCATCTTTTGGTACCAACTATGACTTTTTCTTAGATAGCTTACTCTTTCTTTAATAATAATAAAAATACCACTAGAAGGACCTCTTCAGAGCAGCTATTTAATAATTTTTCTATGTTCTGGCATGAGGGTGGTATGGCAATAACCACATATGTGTGCTTATACATGTGGTTTTATAGTTGAGGAGCCACCTCTTTTTTTCTTGAGTAAGAAGCCTCTTTAACATAGGGGTCAAAATAAGAATAAAAATCTTCCTGTTAGTTAGCTACTGATCTCATTTTCACCTAGCAGCATTTATTATACAAAATATTCTCAGAGCATAGGATGGAGATGCCTTGAGAAGACTAGCTATGCAGAAATCTCAGAAGACCTGGCATTTAATCAGAAATGGTTATATTGACTGCATAGCTATTTGACTGTAATCAGTGAAATTCTCCAGATTCTTCTGGTGATTCAGGATTTGCGGTCCTGGCTGTTCACAGCCCTGAGGGGATGAAGTGATTAGCAGCATGGATGGAAAGGATGGCTCGTTCACTGGGACTGGCGGTGCTGCTTTGCCTTTGACATAAGAAGGAAGGACCAATGGTGCTTTCCTAGCACAGAGGAAATCCGCTGTTCAGAAAAGATGTTTGACTTTGAAACTGCATCTATATCAGGAAGTATATGCTCCTGTACTGGATTTAGTGAGATTAACTTCTGAGTAAGCCTGCAGGCTGGCATTACATGCCTGCAGCCCTAACAATATTTACTAAGGAGCTAGTACCATTTCCCCCAACCACTGAGATGTGTGATATATTCCATGGGGAGCATGGCTGAAGATGCTGTAAAGTAAACCCAATACCTCTGGAAGACAATAGGCTGAGGAAGGCTAATCAGATCTACTGAACTAAAGAGTTCAGTTTGTGAGTTTGTGGCAAGAGAGTCAGATTGTAAAATGACTATTTTCATTGCAATGGCTAACATGGGCTATCATATCTACATGAAAACTTAGCAGAAATAACTTTCCACAGCAGCTTTGGACAAGGATTAGATGAATTATTGTGCTAAGGAGTCATTTGGAAAGGGCCACAAATAAAATGACAGGGGGAACCAATATACAAACAACTGCCTCTAAAATGCTTCTTGGTTTAGAACATGTTGGCTGCTTTTACCTCATGATCAGTGGTGGGTTTCAAAATTTTTTGCTACCAGTTCTGTGGGTGTGGCTTGGTGGGTGTGGCAGGGGAAGGATACTGTAAAATCTCCATTCCCTCCCCACTTCAGGGGAAGATTACTGCAAAATCCCCATTTCCTTCGTATCATCTGGGACTTGGGAGGCAGATAATAGATGGGAGCAGGGCCAGTCAGAGGTGGTATTTACCAGTTCTCCAAACTACTCAAAATTTCTGCTACTGGTTCTTGAGAACTGGTCAGAAGCTGCTGAAACCCACCTCTGCTCATGATACAGGAGTCTGATCTGCAGACTGATCTGCACCAAGGACTGGTAGGTACCTTGTTGTTAGGAGTCTTTAGGTCTGCGCTCAAAAGATTTCTGCATGTCCAAGCAAATGAAGGAATTCTAGTCAGAGTTTCTGAATAATATCAGCTGTAAAAATGGAGGACATCAATTAAATGTTATATTTTCAAGCTATTATTCCATTTCCAGACTTAATTGAAAGTGTCCAGTCTTTAATGTGCTATAAAATATTCATTCTTACTTTTAAACTTCTTGGTTTTCTTAGTGAATATCTCTTCTTCCATCAGACCTCCCAGCACTTAAGACCTTTTGATAAGACTTTTGCCCAGGAAATTAAATTAGCAAGGTGGGCCTTTGGGCTGAAGTCCCCATACATGAAACCAGTGGTGGGATTCAACTAATTTAACAACCGGTTCTCTGCCCTAATGATTTCTTCCAACAACCAGTTCACCAAACTGCTCAGAAATTTAACAACCTGTTCTCCCGACGTGGTGCGAACTGGCAGAATCCCACCACTGCATGAAACTCTCTTCCAATGAATGTCTGTGTAGCTGTCTCTTGCTCACTGGTATATCTTATTGACATAAGAAATCTTATTCACTTCAGGTACAAAAATGATTGGGGGACTGGAAGCTAAACATATGAAGAATGGTTGCAGGAATTGGGTATGCCTTGTTTAATGAAAAGAAGGACTAGGGGAGACATGATAGCAGTTTTCCAATATTTAAGGAGCTGCCATAAAGAAGAAGAGGTCAACCTAATTCCAAAGCACCTGAAGGTAGAATAAGAAACAATGGATGGAAACTAATCAAGGAGAGAACTAGAACTAAGGATAAATTTTCTAACAGAAGTATTAATCAGTGGAATCACTTGCCTCCAGAAGTTATGGATGCGCCAACATGAGGTATTTAAGAACAGATTGGACAACCATTTGTCTGAAATGGTATAGGGTCTCCTGCTTGATTAGAAGACCTCCAAGGTCCCTTCCAACTCTGTTACTCTGTTATCTTTCCAATGAAAACTGGACCATGCTTTTGCTCTTTTTGTCTGGTTTTGTCTCTTTTAAATTCTATGTTTTGTTCATAATTTTAAAAAGTCTTTATGTTTTTTTATTAACAATGGTAAATATTTTTAAAGATAATTTAAATATAATTATTCAGAGGTTACATACAGTAAACAGAAGATAGTTAAGAAGATACCTTAATTTTCCCTTCCTCTCTCCACTGCAGCTCTGTTAATATAAAATTCCTCTTAGTAATTTTCCTTCCTCCACTACAGCTAGGTAATTTGGGGGGGGAGGGGGGGATGCCATGATTACAGAGGAAGAGAAAACAAAGGGAAAGACATTGTGTGAATTATAGTTTGTTCAATGACTGAATGTGATGGTGGTTAGGGATGACCATGTATCTAGGTTTGATTTTATGACTCATGTTATTCTGACTTAAAGCCAGTCCCCATGATTGACTCTGCAACAACTTCTCCTGCCAAGCTCTAATTAGGGTTTTCAGAAGAATGAAGGAAGGAAATTATGCCATAGATTTCTTTACACACTGGCAGTTTACACACCCCTGTGAACATATGAACAGCAGTTATCAAGTTCAAGGTGATTGTGAAAACCATTCTGGAACCACTGACTCTCTATTGAACAGGTATGTTTGTTATTATTTTAATTCCATTTTTTTCTTTCCAATATATCAACATGTATATAACTGGGGCAGGTGTTTTGTATTTTATTCTGCATAGGTGCTCCAGAGCATTACAGATGCAAATGTAGCCTGTGGGCAACTCTTTAAAAATAGCCACATTTGGGGGAATGTGGAATTGTGTGGAAAATGGCAGCAACATGATTTTGGGGAAATATAAGGCACATTTTTGGAATCAAATGCAAAATGCTGCATAGTTTTGGTATGCAAACGTCATCACAAAACGCAATAGTCATCCAGGAGCTTTTCAAGGAACACTTGTTCATTTTTATCAAATAGAAGCTTAGTGTATGAAATCTTTGAAAATCAGATATTGTAAAGAAATAGCTGCCGAGTGCTACGGAGTATGGGAGATAAAGGGCCCAATAGTATAAAAAGGCAATCAGGATTGGGTTGGGAGCTTGGGAGTGATGTGATCTGGGAGAAAGAAAAAATGGATACCAGTAGAGGGATGGGAAGTGTTGCGGAGCACAACACAAAAATTGGAAGAGGCCACTACAATGAAATAACAGATCCAAAACATGAACTCTGTGTGCTATATAAGAAAGGTAGAAAGAATGAGGAAGTGATTTCAGGCTATCTGAATACAAAGTGAGTGATGGGACTGTTTCAGGCTTTCAGAGATCTGAACTTTCCCATGGCCACACTTGGAAGTAACTTGCAACACATTTCAAAGAGTAAAGCATTAGGACCAGATGGAAAGATTACAATCTTGATCAAGGTTGGATTTTGAGATATATGGCAGAAATGAGTTGTAACAGGAGTTCCTGTGCTTGAGCTATCTTAGAAAAAAAAAAGTTCCTAAAAAGTAAGTCAACATGGAATAATACAAGCAAGTCCCATCGTGCAAATAGAAAAGGAAGAGAGGTACATTTAAAACTTAGACACAGCAAATGATAGCTTTTGAAGTTTATACCCTCCTTGCCAAGAGAATCGGACCTTCTATGGCTTCACTAATATATCCCTCTAACTAATTACTTCCATTCTAATTACCACACCTGGGTAATTAGAAAAAAAATCCTCTCCTTCCTTCCTTGAAGACTTTTATTGTATTCATCTGCATTGCTCTCCATAGGAGGCAAAGTACTTCCCTATGTGTGATGCCATATATCGGTTCTTTATTTGTATACAGACACCTACAACTTGGGGTGGGGGGAGGGAGGAGGGGAAGGTTCATGAATGTCTTATTTTCCTGAACTCTTTTCTTTCTCAGGATTAAGTCCTTGAAGTGATGCATTTCTGATGAAGAGTAACTTTGATATTTAGGAATTATTTTACATTGGATAGTGCCACATAAAGATGATATCATATTACATATATTGCTTATTGTGGGCAGCTCTCTGTATAATGTATAATGCGGAATCTTATATTCCTATCTGATAAAATCTACTGAGAATGAGAATGGAATTTGCAACAGAAAAAAATCCATCCATTTTCATGAGCTCCATTTTCATCCCTATCCAAATCTGAATATTTGGATAATGTTCTGAAATGTTGCTCATTTGTGGAGCAGATGCATAGGTATTAAATGTGCGAGAAGCCAAATAAATGCCCAATGGAGCTGGCAGGTGTGATCTTGGAATCACTGACCCATGATCTTTCAAAGATCCTGGAGCACCAGGGAAACTTCCAGAGGACTGAAAAAGAGCTGATGTGGTTCCCAATCTTCATAAAAGAAAAAGAAAAATGGATTCAATAAACCACAGACCAATCAGTCTGACATCAGTCAAGGAAAGTTATTACTTGAAGCCAATATGGGTTTGTCAAAAACAGACCATGTCAGATAAACTTTATTGCATTAATGACAAAGTGACTAAATTAGTGGACCAGCAAAATGCTGTGAACATAAGGCATTGGACAAAGTAGACCACAATGTACTTCTTGGTAAGATAGAAAAATATGGGATAGATAGCACCATTTCAGATGGATTCATGACTGGCTGACCAACCACACTCAGTGTGTAGTTCTCAATGGATCTACATCTTCATGGAGAGAAGCATGCAGTGGGGTATCCCATGGTTCTGTCTTAGGTCTTACCTACAGGTGTTCAATCACTGGATGTTTTAAAGAAGAGATTGAACAGCCATTGTCTGAAATGGTATAAGATGTCTTGTCTGAGCAGGGGGTTGGACTAGAAGACCTCCGAGATCCCTTCCAACTCTGTTATTCTATATTCAATTTTTCAACGGTTAAGCAAATCACTAAATGAATCTGGCTTCCCCATTGACTTTGCTTGTTAGAAACCAGCTTAGAAAGTCACAATCACTGATCATGTGATGTCAGAACTGCTACAACAGTCATAAATACATGCTGGCTGCCAAGTGCCTGAATTTTGATCATGTGATCACAGGGATGCTGCAAGAGTTGTAAATGCAAGGATTACTCTTATCATAACTTAGAATGGTCATTAAATGAATATTTGTAAGTTGAGAACTACCTGTATTTAACATGTTAGATACCTAATTTCCCAGTGAATACTGAACATTACATACTCCTTCACCTTATTTATTTATTGGTTCGATTTATATGCCGCCCTTCTCCGTAGACTCAGGGCGGCTTACAATGCATTAAGCAATATATATATATAATTTTATATATAATTTTATCTTAAACTAACCCCAAGAACTAAAGTGAGGTTTTAAATGGATATGTATTCAATAAAATCGCTTTGTTGAAAAAGTAATTTTTAGTCAGCTTATCTTCATAGAAGGAATTTGTTAGAGAAAAGTTATTTCTCATTTGCTGTGCCTATTGATGGCATTTGGAATGGACAAGTAAATAAGCCAATCAGAAAGCTGCTAATGGGTTTGAAACTCCCTGGCTTTTATATTCCCTCCCCCAACTGTCACTGGGACAGTATAAAAGGAGATTCCTGATAGAAAACTATTGTCAGTTAGTAGTCAGTTAGAGGGCAGTTCTGCAGTTCTAATGTCAGTTAGAAGTCAGTTAGAGGGCAGTTCTAAAGGGCAGTTCTGCAGTCAGTATGCAGTGTAAAGGCAGTTCTGAAGACAGTTAGTCATCAGTAAGTTGGCAGTTAGGAGATTTCAGATTAGGGATCAGAGGTAGAGCTGATGTTTTAAAAGAATCCTTCTTCTTAGGAAAAATAGCCAGAACTATAATCACATAGAGTGATTACATATATATATATCTGACAGGATATTTAAGAAAAGGAATGACATACTATTTAGTATTTGAATAGATATTGTTTTATTTATATGTAAATAAAAACAGTTTATTGTGAACTGCTTGTGAGGCTCATTTGTTACAGTAGATTGTTATAGAGATAAGTTTTTACGGTACATTGATTTACCCTCCAAGACAGAATTCTTTCAAGAATTTGACCTCGTGGAATATGTAGCTTTGATATTAATTATTTTCTTTTGTGTGCAATACTGGAAAAATGTAAAAGACCCAACTTCTAATATAAAATATGTAAAAATATTTTGCATAATAATGATAAATCATCATGTTGACCTATCCTTATTAGATTTTTTTTTTAAAAGTGTTTTAATCATATCAGTAATTAATCCACACACAGGTGGCAGAACTGAGCCGGATGTTAGGTGTTCCCTGGATGGACTCCCCTACTATGGAACTAATCTGGAAGGGAAGATGAGCCTCACTCTCATGTTGTCCTATGAATTCACAATGGATAATTGAAAAAGCCAAAGAGTAACTAAAAGAAGTCAGTGTGTCCTTCACAGATTGTAGAAAGGCTTTTTATTGTATGAGTCATGTCAAGCTGTGGAAGGTGCTTAGAAAATGGGAGTTCAAGAACATCTTATTCTCCTTAAGTGAAATCCATGTACAGGAGATGAAGCCACAGTCAAGACAGAACATGTTGAAACAGACAGACTCCGTGTCAGGTAAAGGAAGAAGAAGAAGGAGGGTATGATTTTAAAATTGGAAGAAGACATATCAATACCTTGTTCTGTACTGAAGACACTATGTTGATAGTGAAACTGCAAATGATCTTAAAGCTGTAGTAATTAAAGTCAAGATGCACAATGAAAAACTGAGACTAAGATTAAATATCAAGGAGACAATAGAACTGACAGTGAATATGTTGAAGTGCTAGATATTGCTTTTTAGGATTGACTACCAACAGTAAAGGAACTTGCAGTGAAGAAATAAACCACAGACTAGCACTTGGTAGGGTAACAATGATGCCTCTGGAAAAAGTGCCCAGATGCCTCTCAGATGTCTGTACCTAACAAAGATCAAAATTGGGGAGGCAATGGTTTTCCCTGTGATAGTCTATGAATGTAAATTGAATCCATTCTCCTTGCTGCTGTTGAAAAAGCAGAATAAACATTAATGCTTTTTAATTTTGGTGTTGAAGTAAACTCTTGAGAACATTATGTATAGACAACAAACAAATGGCTCAAGCAGAACAAAACAACCCACCTGGATTTAGCCTGTTTGAGAAAATGATTGCTATTGCTTTCATAACCAGATGCAAAGACAGAATTCTGTGCATCTCACATTCTATCGAATTCTCACATTAGATAGAAATTACCTGGCTTAAATTATAATGCATTATGTACACATTATGCAGAACTCAGCTCCTTGGAGAAGACTATAATGATGGATAAAGAGGAAAGAGAAAGAAGGGGATGAACAGCAGCAAGGAGGATGGATTTCATTTGATTGCTGATTTCACCATTGCAATACCTAAAGGGTCAAGTTGAGGACAAGTTATCCTGACAATCTGTCCATGACAATCATGTCAAGATCATTCAGAAAGGATAGGTTTTCAGGATATTTTTTTTCTCTCCCCAAAATATTGTTCTGTCTTTGCATCTGATCAAAAAAGCAATATCAATCATTTTCTCAAACAGGCTAAATTCAGATGGGCCTGAAGGACAATGGGAAATCCAATTCTCTGGACAATGAGAAATCCAGTTTTCACATTTTTTTCTTCACGTGGCATGTGGGGCTGCAAGGACACCTTGTCCCCCATTATTGTCCCGCATGCAGAGGGAATTTTGTTAAGTGCAAATCTGAATTCACCCTATAGCTCTAATATAGTCATACATTGAAACGTCTTAAGCATTATGGCATGTGACTGGTTTTGTTTATTTTGGCAGGGGATAATATATGCTGTCCCTGAAGATGTGTTCTATGGAAATGTTATCTACAGGAATTTGCAGCTTTGGGGTTGAAGCTTTGGGGATGGACTGAAGCTTTGTGATAAGACGTATCTAGTGTGCAAATTGAATTATGTTAAACATTCATCATACCTGGGCGTCTGGTGGGTATTAGTCTGTAGCCTAGGGTCAGATAGCCATCAGCCTAGACAGGGCATTGCTAATGCTAAGCTAAGAATATTTTTATTCACACAAGCCAAAGGACAACACTTTATGTTTTCAGACATATCAGCCCTGTGCCCTAGAGCTGCTGCCCTAGAGCTGCTGCTACTCTCCCACACCCCTACTCAATGTCTTTCCATTCTTTCTCAAAGGAAAAAACCGAACAACTTCTCCTTTTCTTTGAAGTTTGCAATAAGCAGGTATGTGGAAGTATCTTTAATATAACGTTAATATGCATAGCTGAAGGATAATTCCAGAACGGACATTCTTTTCCACAATGGTAATCAAATAAAATATCTGAGTCTCTTTCTGATGAACAAAAGAAAACAAAAATGTATTGTTATAACAAAGGCACTTCAAAGTTTCTAGCAGGATTTTTGTTTCCAATCCTCCCTGAAAATACAAAGGACTAAACCTAATTACTGAAAATGCAAATGGTATCTTCCTTTCCCACTAAAAAAGAACCTAGCATTGTGTTTCAGCTCTGTACGAGCACGCAGTATTTTTCCAAGTGGTTTTGTTGAGGAAGGCATTGTAACCTTCCTGATGAGTTAATAAAGTGATCTTATGCTGGATTTAGTGTTAACATTCTCAAAGAGCATAGAGTAAGAACATACTGTAGATACAGTCCTACACAATTTTATTCTTGGGGAAAATGAGATAAACTTCTCCTAAGGTTCATACGATTCTTATACATATTTTGTATTGATTGTGGCAATTAGCTGGAGGACAGGCCTAGCAAGTGGTGCTTCATCAGTTAGAGAAGAAATTAATGTCAAGGTGCACAGCACATTTTCAAAGCTTTGATTGCTTAGAAATATTAATATTGATCTTTATTTTGACAACATCCTGATTCATGCATGCAGCAATGCATGTCAATACTATTATCCAATACATATTCGACACTGCATACTTTTACTTCTCAAAACAACACATTCTCTTTGCTTGTTGATCTTATTTGCTGGATTCAATGGAAATAAATAATTTTACAGAAAGATAAACATGCAGTAACTTGTATCTTGTAGCCTCTGTGGGCCTGAGCCATATGTAGACTATAAAGGTAAGTGGTGTAGCATTCAGGTTCTTGGACTCATTTTTCAAGCATACTTATGATTACGGTGGAATAAAACTTTTGAAGTTGATTTCTTAAAAATGGTCTATGTAGCATTGATAAATAAAAATTGGTCTACTTTATATTTTTCTGTAACTAAACATATTGTGTATGGCATTTCCTAGCTTAAAACTCTCTCTGAAAAGCCAACTACCTGACATCTTTAAAGCAGCAACTCCAAAGAGTATATTAATAGTACCATAGTAGAGTTAAATAAAAAAAATGCGCCTTAAAAAGAAACATAAAACAGTTTTTATAAAACAGTATTTTTTCTTATTTTTGATACTATGACCATAATTATCCTATTCTTCAGACATTATTTTGATTATTTCACTAGATCCATTAGATACATATATGCTTCTTGTATTTATTATTCAACAACAACTTTTTTCTGATATGATGTAAATGCTTCATCACCATTAACTGCACATTTTCTGCACTAGAGGGGGAATCTACATGCATGCTAACCCCGACCCTTGCATTTTAATCAGAGGACAGTAACCTGGAAATCTCATCTCTGTGTATTAAAAACAAAGCTTTTGATCGACACATTCATGTTATTTATTCTATATAAAAGTACTTTTCCTTAATTGTATCCACAATTTTAAAAATGAAGGATTTTAAATCCAAAATGTATTTTGTGTTTATTGAAAGGTCACATCCTGCCAGACACGTTCTTAACTATCAGGTGAGGTTCAATTGTCCTATTTACTATGGAAACAAATATTCACTTTTTTCTGAACATGTTTGTTTCCGGTTTCTCCAATAAAACATAAATGTTTTGCCTTCAAGTCGTTTTTGACTTCTGGAGACTGCACCCTGTGGTTTTCTTGGCAGCATTTTTCAGAAGTGGCTTGCCAGGACTAATTCCCAGGACTGAGAGAAAGAGAAAGAGAAAGAGAAAGAGAAAGAGAAAGAGAAAGAGAAAGGGAGGGAGGGAAAATCTTGGTTTCTATGAACCAGATGCTTCTCATACATGTTGACATCTTAACCTGATGCAATACAATGATGGAAAAGTACCCTCTAGTGAAAAACAAGTCACACTGCAAATTCAAGCTCTTCCCTCACCCCAAATATATTTTAGGTCAGGACAGTTAATCCTTATGATAGCGTTCGAGAAAAAGAAGAAACAGCCTGGGTGGATCAGCTGAAACAGTTATCTAGTCCTTCCCCTTTAGTTTCTAAAGGTTTCCCCTTTAGTTTCCCCTGTAGTAGCCCCTAGAAGAAATCTAAGTGAAGAGGAAGCAGAAAAGAGTTTATGACCTATTGGTATTTTCTAGTAATAATAATAATTCACAAACAAGCTGCTTCTTTTATAGCTCTGCTGTCTACTAAATTGCCTTAGCTTTTGAAGCTAATTGTCTTGTGCTAATATTATTTATTATAATAATAAATTATTTGAATGTATAATCACCTAGCTCCAATAGATCCATTGTCTAACTCTGAGATGGAAAGGGTAGTTTTGGGTCTGTTCAGACACCCCCCCCCCCAATATCATGCTCATCAGATGGAGGGACAGCAGTCCAAGAAACAAAAATGGATGGGTCATTAGATACGATCCAAATACTGATTTCATTTTTTCTATCAGAAAGACATATGGATTAATATTCAAACATGTGACCCTTTATCTGAAGATTAAATGGGTTAATAAAAAAAGAGCCAAGGTGGCAAAGTGGTTAGAGTGCAGCACTGCAGGCTACTTCAGCTGACTGCTAGCTGCAGTTCGGCAGTTCAAACCAACTCAAAGTTGACTCAGCCTTCCATCCTTCCAAGGTGGGTAAAATGAGGACTCAGATTGTTGGGGGCAATATGCTGACTCTGTAAACTGCTTAGAGAGGGCTATAAAAGCACTATGAAGCAGTATATAAGTCTAAGTGCTAAGTGCTATTGCTATTTCCAAGGTTTCCAATTGTAAATATGCTCCTGTATGATAAATTAGTATGTAACCTTCTCTTATGGAACATATTTGTACCAGGATGAAATATATATTTGATCATGGGGGGCATTCAAAACTTCAATTTTGCAATAAATTGGAAAAGAATAATCTGTTGTGACATTATCCTGATAATCTTCAACCATTTTTGTTATGTGCCCAGCCCCATACCTATTATGGACAAAAATATATTTAATTGTGGTCCGAAATCTTAGTATTAAGAATGTTTACAGACAGACTTTTTGATCAAGACACGCAGCTCTTTTTGAATTAGAAAATGTAATTTTAAACAAGGGCAACACATCAGAAACTGGTTTATTGTGGGGTTCCATATCAGATAGTATATGAAAATAATAATTTCTGTTGATAAACAACAAAAGGATACATTTTTGGCAAATTCACATATATATTGGATACACAATATGTAGTGTCTTTGGGAAATTATAAATGGTGTTTTGATTGCTTTAAAACAGATTGTTGTTTTAATACAGGGGGGAGGGAAGTAAAAAAAGTGTTATTTCTGAAAAAGCAGAAAACATCAACTAATAACAGATTTTTAAAACGTAGAACGTAAAACCCCATAGCAGGAGATGTTAGCCATATCTGCTGATTTAACTTCAAGGTGTATTTTTGTTTTGCTTTTCCTGTTCAATAGCTGTAAAAAGAAAGAAAGAAACAAAAAAGAACAAGATAAACATAATTAGTCAACATTTGACATTTGTACAGAAGTTTTTTTAAAAAGAATTACACAGTTAAACAGGTCTTTTTCACTGTTACTAACTTGTGCAAAGCAAATGCTTTAGCAACAATGAAAGATTAACACAACCACTGTTGCAGATCAAACATTTTGCACTATTTGTTTCATCAAGTGGTTCAGCAGTGCTGGAAGTGAGATTTCTGAAGTTTGAGAAAAGAATTTTGATCAGTTGAATAGAAATAGAATATTCAGGTGTATTCTTAGTCAATTGAATAGTTAATTAGGGAGACAATGAACTGTTGAAACCTTCTGATCTATTGCGTATATGGTGATCTTTAACATTAGGAGGAAATTTTGCATTGGGGGAAATTGGTGTCACACATACACGGGGCCAGGATTTGATTTGATCCCCTACCCCCACCCAGAGGTGGGTTTCAGCAGGTTCTGATCAGTTCTGGAGAACCGGTAGCAGAAATTTTGAGTAGTTTCCAGAACCGGTAGTAAAAATTCTGACTGGCCTCGCCTCCATCTATTCTCTGCCTCCTGAGTCCCAGCTGATCGGGAGGAAATGGGGATTTTGCAGTAACCTTCCCCTGG